>RBNI01004696.1:0-13604 GCA_003990745.1 Jimgerdemannia flammicorona | reverse complement strand
CCCATTAACGTTCAATGAGAATATCCTGGTTGTACTGTTCATATTGAAGAAATGTTGAATAGACTCCCCCAACCTAATACTCCATGCTCATCTCATCTCCAGCCAGATCCAAGTGCCTTTCCGCCTCCAAGTCACCCTCCACAATAGCCTGAGCATCCAGTGCCTCCAAGATTTCCTGGCATTCCACGCCATCCACGACCTCCATCTCTGACCAGTAGTCCAGGCAGACTGCGCGCCACTTCTCCAGCCCCTTCCTCAAATTCCACAAGAAAAGTGCCCTGTCGCTTGCAATCTTCTGAAGCTCCTCCTCCCTCTGATCATCCACCTGATATTCAACAGATTCCAAGAGAACAGCCAGGATCTCATTCCTCATCTTCCTTGGCACCTCCTCCCCTCGCAGAATATCCTCCCAATGCCTCTCCTCCATCACCCGGAAGTTCTCACCCCCCAGCTCTTCTGCCGCCACCCCTTCTAGGGTCTTCCACATCTACTTTTCCTCATCCACTGCCTCTGCCGCACCCTGAGCGATACAGCCCCCATCCACCCCCAGGTCCATCAGCGTGCTCCTCCTCACTGACTCATCCCACTCCTCATCCGGTATGTCCATCAGCTCCTCCTCTCCCTCAGCCCCACCCGGAACACTATACTGAGGGTGTACACCCTCACCCATTTCTGCATCTATCACCGATACACCCTCCTCCTCTATCCTCCCTCCAATCGGAGCCCCACCTTGGGCTAACTCTCCCCCCTCAGCCCAAGCGCTCTCCTATAACCCTGTAGCACCTTCTTCTGAGCTTTCACCGGTCCTTCCCTCACCCAGCCTCACCAGCAGCTCCTTCTGTATTTTCCTCCCCTGCATCCTCTCCCAAACCCCTTTCACCATCCGGACCTTCTTCCCATCCACCTCCCCTACTACCGTCCTGGCCTCGAACTCCTTCCAGGCCAATCTTCTCCTTGCAACTGCCCCTTCCAGATCCTCCAGCGCCTCTAATAGGTCCTCCTCCTCCTCCTGGGTCCCCTTCACCCTCACAACCTTACACTCCACTGGCCCCCACCTTAGCATCGCCGGCCAGTCCCTTGCCCTTTCCGTATTCTCCTTCCCAAACAGCCTCACCCTGACGTCAACATCACCAGTCCTAAGCACAGTGCCCTCCCAGACCTTGAACCCAATATTCATGATCTCGCCATACTCCTTGATCGCCTCCACAATGAACTCCCTGGTCCTCTCCTTCGACACAGTTGGGAGGTCCAACACCGTCAACTGCACCACCTGAGGGTCCCAGCACATGCACCGGGCCATAGGAACCACCACCCCGCCAACCATCATCCCCTTCTCCATGGCTGCCAACAGGGTGTCTTCCTCCTCAAACCCCACCTCTACCCCCTCCTTTCTCCTCAAGAACTTTACTGAGGCCGCTCCCTTAGCCTCTTGCGCCACCAGCCCCAAAATCATCCTCGCCATCACCGCCAAGCCCCGGAAGCACATAGTGACTGCGAATTCCGACCTCGACTTCTTGAGTAATGGGGCCAACACCATGCCCGTCATGCCATCTGCCAGGTCCCTGGGCCTCGTGCCCCCTCCCAGCCCCGCACCGCCAACCATCGTCACATCTGGATTTTTTGCCAGATCCCCAGTCACAGCCCCATCAGCAGTCACAGCCCCAACTCCAGCCCCTACTCCGGCTCCCACCCTACCACCAGAGGCACCCCTGGGCACACTGCCCTGTCCTCTAGCAGTAGTCATCGAAGCCTTCCCCAGGCCCAGCCAACCATCCAGTCTAGAAGCCATCTTCCCCATTTGGACCGTGTCAGCAAAGGTCGACCTCTCCCCTCCTCTCTGCCTCAGACTGCCCCTCCCTCCACCGCCGGTGCTTCTGCTCACCCTCGAGGCCTCTGGCATCCCCAAACCATCACCCCTCCTCCCCACCTGCTGCCAGCCAAAGGCGCTGTCACCCCCCTGGCCAGTATGCTCACCAGTTTGATCAGTGCTGTCCATGTTGCTAGTCATCCATCACCAAAAACGTTGGAAAAAGTGTTGCCTGAGTCTTGTGTCACCCGAATGGTACTGTCCAAAGGTGGACCAGATTACCTCAATTTCTCTTTGTTAACTAAGAAGAGGTTGTATATTTTTTTTTTTTTTTAATAAACTCATATCTCACAGATTTTTATTGGAAGAGAACCTAGACTATATAGGCCAAAACCCTCCCCCACTCCTCTCCGAGCACTGTATCCCCATTAAACCTAGGCTAGTTATTGTCCAGCAGCTCAACCATATCAGACACAGCAGGGCTTAAAGTAGTCTATATCTTATTCTATATATAATACTCTCCCTACTACTAGGGGAAATCAACCATATACCAATAACTGAAAGTATATGCCCAAAAGCCCAACATATGTACAAGATCATATCTAAGCTGAATAGAATAGTCCCTGCCACTCCAAAAAGAATGACAGATAAAGAAAAACCTCTATTAAAGTACACCATAGTAGATAGGATCTGATTATCCCAGATGAGATGAGTAAAGAACTTATATATGAGACAGGAGGAGACCCCCATACTCAAGTCTGTGGGCCTTAATTACATTGCCATATCAGCTCTCAGTTCTAGTTAAGTATAGTCAAGATACCTGAAATGGATAGTCTCAGGTCCCCCAACCCCCCCCCAATGACTGGGACCCAATCCACAAATCACCAAAAGAAGCCATAAGTATCACTTACTACCTAACTGCTCTATACTAATTAGAAGACCCTACTGATACAGTATCTACCCCAGCTCTGATGACTACCCTCAGTCTGGTACCCTACTGGTTCACTGTAATCATTCTTTCTCTTATCTGTAATGACCATCTTCTCTTCTATCTTGACTCTACCTGAAAAAACAGTCACCTATACCAGAATTGTGCTTGCTAGAAAGCTCACCAAAGTTAGAGGGCCCCAATACAGATACCAAGAATCTGCAGATAACCTATACTGAGTACTTGACACTCAAGGTTAGCTGACTCCCTATATAACCCATAATACACTGAGATAATACCTTATTGGTAACAGTAAAAGGAGAAAGTATTGTACTAAAATATATATACCCCAGATATAGCTGAAGGTATCACAAACTATGAAAAAGTAGAGAAGATATCAATCTGATACTGATAAAGAGACAATTCATCACTATTGCCTCCCTTCCACTACTTTGCAATAGGTACAGCAAATCAATCTAAGATAGAGAGAGTATTAGTTAGAGAAAGTGGACTTAGAAGGTCACCTACCAAACTATTGTAACTGGTAAGATAGTAGAGAAAGGATATGAGAAGGGGTTGTAGAATACTTGGATCAAGAATATTAGGCAGAAAGTAGATAGTTGAGTTCAGGAGAGTACCCTAGTGGGTGTTTGATAGGTGAGGTTGAAGAAGGCTACTAGTGTATACTTGGGTGAGGCTAGTAAGATAGCAGGAGGACAATAGAGGAAGAGGGTGACCTGGGCCTCTGCTAGGTTAGCCTGGCTTCAGGAGAAATAGGCTGGTCTTTTGGCCTTAGAGGAGATAGAGGATTGGAGATTGAGACAAGCTAGACTAGAGATAGCCAAGTTACAACAGGTGTTGAAGGAGGAGAAGAAGACTATTGTGAGAGAAATGACTGTAAGGCTGTATTGACAGAGGCTTGAGAAAGGGAAGAGGCCCTCTAAGTACCTCTCAAGGCTTCTTCAGATAAGGAGAGTAAGGCAGAAGTAAGAAGGGGTCCTGAATTCTGATGGTCTGCTGGTACATAGTTTACAAAATATTTTAGACTTATTGAAGGAGAGGTGAAGTAGTCTATAGAGTGAGGAGAAGAATGGGGCAGATACTAATATTATTGAACATATTTTGGAGGATTGGTATCTACTATAGATAGATGAGCTTGACAGTTTGGTACTATCAGTTTAGAAGGAGGAGATTCATCAGATTCTTACTATAACTAAGCTAGGTACTATACTAGGTAAGGATGGTCTACTCTGGAACTTCTGAAAGAAGATAGTAGGAGTCCCTGGGATGCTAGGAGAGATGATAGCACTTTGTAACTTAGTATTATAGTCAAAGAAGTGGATTGGAGGGCAGGATCTAGGGCTGGTGACATTGTTATATAAGGATAAGAGTAGGAGAGAGGATTAGAAGAACTGGAAACTGATCATACTCCTGGATATGAACAGAAAGATGGTTACTAAGATAGTTGTTGTGAGGCTGCAGAAAGTAGTCCAGCAGATATTGGAGGAGGAGCAATGGGGCTTCATTGGGGGCTGGCTCATTTGGGATAGTATAGCTTGGATTCATAGTATCATTGAAGGGGCTTGAGCCTGTGGGCTAGATAAAAGATTGGTCTTTCTGGATCAGAAGAAGGCCTATAATTATATCTGATATATCTGGTTGGTGAAAGTGCTGGATAAGATTAGAGTCTCTCAGCAGTTCTGAGTATCAATAATCAGTCTACTAAAAGAGAGTAGAGTAGTGCTTGTAATAATTTCACAGTCATATTTAGTCTTAGTATATTTTCATGTCTTTTAGTTAGTCTTTTCTTATTATTTCTTGAACATTCTACTATGTTCTGCCACCTTCTACTTGCTTAGAAACCTTCTCTCAGCATCTAGACACCACTAGAACATTCTTACCTTTCTTTGGTACCAAGTAACTTGTCTTAGCTAGTTATAGAACCTTTTAGAATATTGTAGAATAGTATTAGTCAGCTTTGTAAGAACCTATTTCTTGGCATTTCTCTTTCTTTACAAAATTCTTCCAGATCTTTCTTTCAGATTATATATAAATATCCTTATTCTCTACCTGAATAAAGCTCAGAATATTTTCTCCCAGAAATCCTTCAAGAATACTTAAACCTTTAAGTATCTCTTCAAGCTACTTTAGGCTAACTAGAACTTCTAGATTTAGCTGCTTTCTCTTAAAGAAACTAGAACTATTATACTTGGTAGCAGTAGTGTCATTACACCTTGCCTTATTAAAAAACCTCAAACAAATTCGGAAACCAGTCACAAATAGTCACATGAACCCAAAATGAGCCATGAAGAGTCAGTCTACCAGCCAGACCCCTCTGCTACAGAAGAAGTAGGAGGACAGCAACTTGGCATGGAGGACATGATCAATGCTATGGCCCACCAAATCTAAGAACTTTAAGTACAACTAGAACAGCAGAAAACACAAACTATGAGTATATCACATTCTATCATAGCACTAGTCAGTTTTAAGCCACTTAAGTCAGATACCTTCAACAGCTATCAAGGAGGACTATCTACAGATATATGGACCTTCCAGTTGGACCAATACTTTGAGCTCACAAGAATGGAAGATAACATGCAAGTCCAATTTGCCACTACACCCCTCTGAAGAAATACAGCTATCTGATGATGCAATTATATTATAATTACCTCTGTATACTTATATTTATGAATCAGAGACTAGAAAGTCTTCAAGAGAGCCCTTCACAAGTAGTTCAAGCCTACTAATACCACCAAACTAGCCAGAGACAAGCTAGTGAACATTAAGCAACTCAAGTCTGTACAAAGCTACAATGCATAATTTCTGTCAATCTTACTCAAGCTATCAGTGATATCTGAGAACAAAAAGATAGACCACTATGTCTAAGGCCTAAAGGGAAATACATGAGTCAAGGTTGAGCTAGTAGAGCCCAAAAACCTTGATGAAGTCATGAGAATTGCTGATAGGTTTGATATCATCACCTTTGGTAACTACTTTAAACCAGAATACTGTAAGAAGAACCACTTTGAGAACCACTTTGAGAACCACTTTGAGAACCAACCAAGGATAGTTGGCCCAGTACCAATGGACCTAGACATTATGAACAAAAAGACCAAGCTTACTCCTGAAGTAAAGGACTACCTGAAGAAATCTGGAGCCTATTTCTTCTGTTACCAAACAGGACATATTGCAACCAAATATTCTAGGAAGAATAGCAAACCCTTAAGACCAGTCACCATGTTGTCCAAGGATACATCTGTCAACTCCACCACCAGTCAACCTAAGCTCAAGATCAAGAAGCTTCATCTGAAGGCCCAGACCCCTCAATATCAAATAGAAGGAGTCATTGATCTTGACCTACACTCAGTTAAACAAGTCACTATTCTAGCCAAGGACCAAACTCTGGTGCCCACTGGAATTGCAGTTCAATGTCCTAAAGGACATTATGCCAGAATTGCACTATAATCAGAACTCAGTGTCAAATATTATTTAGATATAGGTACTGATGTCATTGACCCAGACTTTCAAGAACAAGTTCAAGTTCTACTTATCAACCAGAAGGATCAAGACTACATAGTCAAGGAAGGAGACTGAGTCACACAAATGATCCTAGAAAAAGCCAGTCAATCCAAGATTACAGAAGTCTAAGAACTTCTTGAAATCAAACAAGATCAAAAAGGTTTTGACAGCACTGATCAAGCAGCAAGTCTTAGTGAAAATTGAGCTCAAGCTATACTCATTTTCAAAGACCTAGTTAAAGGAAAAGAAGTTCAAGTACTCATAGACAGCAGAGCCACAAGAAACTTCATCAATCAGAACCTTATCAAAAGCCTCAAGATCCTTATCAAGTCTGTACCCAAGAATAATAGTATAGTTACTACAGATGGTACTCTACACTCCATCAAGTCAATTGCTACCAAACTACCCATCAAGATCCAGAAATATTAGGAACAAGTAGACTTTGAGGTTGCACTACTAGAAGATCATAACCTGATCTTAGAAAAACTCTGGCTTATGAAACACAATCCAGAAATTAATTGGTGCAAGAATGAAGTCACCCTACTTCAAGATGGAGTCAATATCACTATCAAGACAGACAAGACCATGAACAAGACCCAGATTGCAACACTGTCAGCTATATAGTACAAGAGAGTACTCAAGAAGGCAATGCATGCCTTTATTATAATGGCCTGTTCCAAGAAACAAGACAAGAGACTATTAGTCAATAAAAGCATCAAGTTACTGCTAGAAGAATTCAAGGATATCTTTCCAGACAAGCTACCTGGTCTACTGCCTACATGAGAAGTTGATTATGAAATTGAACTGACCCCAGAAGCTATATGACCCAAGAAACACATATACTACATATCACTACTTGAAATTGAAGCAGTCAAGAAGGAACTAAAAGAACTACTTGTACAAGGAGCTATCTAGCTAAGCAAATCTCCTTATGGCTCACCAGTCTTATTCATCAAGAAGAAGAATGATACTCTATGAATGTGCATAGACTACCATACACTCAACAAACTCACTATCAAGAACTGCTATCTGCTACTCTTGATTGATTAAATCTTTAATACTCTCAAAAATGCCAAGTACTTCACTGCTATCTTACTGGTCACAAGGTTTGGTGGGCAACCTTCTGAGTCCCCTTTTCCCTATTATTACCCCCTCTATCTCGGGTTGGTTTGCTGTGCCTGTATAGACATAGTGGGAGGAGGGCAATGGTGATGAGTTGCCTCTTTATCAGTGTTAGATCGGTGTCTTCTCCACTTTTTCGCGGTTTCTAGTGTCTTTGGCTGCATCTGGAGTACATCTGTTTTGGTGCAGCACCTTCTTCCTTTTGCTGTCACCAACAAGGTGCTGTCTCAGTGTATCTCGGGCTATGTAGGAAGTTGGCCGACCTTGGGTGTCAAGTGCTCAGTGTAGGTTACCTGCAGGTCCTCAGTGTCTGTGGTGGGGCCCACTGGCTTTGGCAAGCTTCCCAGCAAGCATGGTTCTGGCATAGGTGACTGTTTTTTGGATGTTGTCAGGATGGGAGGGGAGATGGCTGTCATAGATAAGAGAATGGGCAATTATGGTGAACCAGTGAGATGCCAGGCTGGGGGCGGTCATCAGGGCTGAGGTGGATAATATTTTGGTGGGGCCTTTTGATTAGCTGGTGGGGGGTGGGGTGGTACAGGGGCTGGCATCCTGGCTGTACCCAACTGGAACCAGGAGCTGATGCGGCAATACAATCGAGGCCTACAGGCTTAGGGAGTGAGATCTTCCTCATTTGGCAGTACCCAACTAGAACCAGGAGCTGATATGATAATGTGATTGAGGCCCACAGGCTCGGGGAGTGGGAGTGAGGTCTCTTCAGGCCCTAGCCCATGTGTAAGTTCTTTGAGGAAGGTGCTGCATATAAGTCCTTTACTCACTTGCTTTGAATCTACTTTGCTCTCTATTAGTTGGTTGGGGGGTTTTTTCTTTGCCTTGGGCTTTCTTTTGGGGTTCAGGGGGCTATTCTTTATTCAGTCCCAGCACTGCTAGATCCAATACATAGGTGTGCTCTCACGTGTAAATGATGATCCAGCCCTGGTGAGCAGACAAGTCTAGTCTATATCATGAGGGTTGATATAGCTGATGTTTAACAGGCATAGCTGGAGTGGTGAGACTGCTGGACAGTTTAGTAGTCTAGGTTAATGGGGGGATATTGTTCGGTGGGTGGTGGGGGAGGGTTTTGGCCTATAGTCTAGGTTCCCTTCCAATAAAAATCCGCGAGACTATGAGTCCATTAAAAAAAAAAAAAAAAAAAAAAAAAAAAAAAAAAAAAATCACTAAGTTAGACCTCATGTCAGGATACCACTCAGATTTGAATCAAGCCAGAAGACATTCCTAAGACTACATTTATGACCCCCTTTAAACTCTATGAATTCCTGGTCTTAGTATTTGGTCTCACCAATATATCTGCCATATTCCAGACCTTGATGAATAAGATATTCAAGGACTAACTATTTATTTTTCTGTTGATATATCTTGACAACATCCTGATCTTTAGTACAACTAAAGAAGAATACCTCAAATACATTTGAATAGTTCTAGAGATCCTGTGAAAACACAAGCTTTACACTAAGCTCAAGAAGTATAAATTCTTCAAAGAATAAGTTGAATACCTTGACCACATTGTCTCTGCATAAGGAATTCAAGTAGACTCATATAAGATAGAAGTAATCAAAGAATGACCCATTCTGTCAAACCTCACAAAACTCTGATCCTTCCTTGGTCTAGCTGGCTACTATTGCTGCTTTGTCAGAAACTTCTCTAACATTGCTGAGCCACTGACTAACCTCATAAGGAAGACTTTGCACTCAGACCACTATGTACCCTATACCTGGGACCTCTTCTGTCAACAAGCCTTTCAAGAACTCCAGAACTGCCTGACTTATACTCCAGTCCTGTATAATGCAGATTAAGGCCTAAAATTCACAGTTACTACTGATGCATCAAATTTTGCCATTAGAGTAGTCCTGTCATAAGATGATGACAAAGAACATCATCCTATTGCTTTTGAGTCCTACAAGTTGGCTCCAGCAGAACAAAAGCTAGCCACTCATGAGAAGGAACTACTGGTAATAATATATATACTAGACCACTGGTGATGTTACCTAGAAGGTATTGAGTTTAATGTCATCACTGATCATCAATCCCTCAAGTATATCAACACCCAATCTACCCTGTCACATCTACAAGCCAAGTAGAGCCTCAAGCTTCAAACCTTCAACCTGATGATCATCTACAAGCCTAGCAAGATACTTGTAGTACCAGATGCCTTATCAAGATACCCAGACCTCACTACAATTATACAGATCACCTTAGCATCAGAATTCCTAGACCAAATCAGACAAACTTATAAAGAAGACACAGTTGCCACTAGAGTTTTCTCAAATGAGCTCAAGGATATATATACTGTCAAGAAAAACCTGATCTATTATCAAGATCAAGTCTACCTATCTGAAAACATAAACCTATACTACAAGGTTTTACAAGAACACTATGACTCCCCTCTTACTGGTTATCTGGAAATTGAGAAGACTGTCAAGAACATTCAATGCCACTACTATTGACCAAGCATGGTCAAGGAAATCAAGAACTATGTTGTCAACTATAATCTATGTCAGTACAATAAGTCTACCAATCAAGCACTAGCTGGTTTGCTACAATTACTACTAATTTCTACTAAGAAATTTGAGCAAGTTATCATGGACTTTGTAACTCAACTACCACAAACTCAATCTGGTGCTGATGCTATCATCATATTCATTGATCACTTGACCAAGACTATAGTTACTGAACCAACCACTACCAATGCTACTGTATCTGAGATTACAAGAATCTTCTTCAAGTCTATCTTTCATCACTATGGCCTACCATGAGTAATTGTCAGTGATCATGACCCCAAGTTCACCAGTCACTTCTGGCAAACTCTCTTCAAGACCCTGGAAACCCAATTGGCTATGTCTACTACCTTTCACTCACAAACTAATGGACAAACTGAGTGCATGAACAGAACTCTAGAACAAATGCTTAGAAACTATATTTCTTATGAATAAGATGATTGAGACTACTATCTGACTTATGTAGAGTTTGTATACAACAATGCCATCCAATCATCTACTAGTCTTTCTCCTTTCTGGTTACTCTACAGTCAAGATCTCAAAACCTCTGCAAGTCTATTCTCTTTCAAGAAAAGCAGTCAAATACAAGTCCCAACTACTAAGAACCTTACAGACAAAATGGATGAACTACTCAAGATTGCTACTGTGAACCTCCAGAAGGCTCAAAAGCATCAAGCCAAGTATGCTGACAAGAAATGCCATAATATCACTTATACTATTGGAGACCAAGTCCTACTATCTACTGAGAACCTCAAAATATATATAATCTCAAGTCAACTATCCCTTAAACAAGTTCTAACCCAAGTATATTGGATCTTTCAAGATTACTAAATAAGTCTCTGTATCCTCCTACTGTCTCAAGCTATCTGAAACTATGAGAGTATACCCAGTCTTTCATGTGTTATATCTTAAGACCTGGAACCAGTCACTGCTCTACTCTGGTTGAATTCCTAAGCCTTCTACCTCTGTGATTATTGAAGACCATATTGAGTATAAAGCTGAGAAAATTCTTGACAAATGAATCTGCTATCACCATCCTGAATACCTAGTCAAGTGGATGGGTTATCCTGAATATGATACTACCTGGAAACCACTGGTCAATCTCAAGAACTCTCAAGACCTAGTTCAAGACTTTAAGGCAAAATACATTGCCTAATCTCTGTAATGACTTTCTTGGATTGTTGATGACCTATGGCAAAGACCAGTGCCTTATGCATTGGAAGTTTACTTTGGGATCCCAGAACCAGCAGAATATTTAATGAATAAGAAGTCCACCAAAATGAAGCTACTAGCTGAGTTCAAATCTCTCCCAGTTAGTTAGTTTGGTAATAGGCCCTCTGTCCTATACAAGGATGATCAATCCCTGCCAATCCACCAATACAAGTTTGAGAAATTTTGATTAAGTATATCTAGTCTTATATTACCTAAGAACTCAATGAGGACATTAGTTCTTAAGGAGAGAGGGATATAACAATTTCACAGTCATATTTAGTTTTAGTATATTTTCACATCTTTTAGTTAGTCTTTTCTTATCATTTCTTAAACATTCTACTATGTTCTGCTACCTTCTACTTGCTTAGAAACCTTCTTTCAGCACCCAGACATCACTAGAACATTCTTATCTTTTCTTGGCATCAAGTATCTTGTCTTAGCTAGTTATAGAACCTTTCAGAACATTGTAGAATAGTATTAGTCAGCTTTGCCAAGAACCTATTTCTTGGTATTTCTCTTTCTTTCCAAGATCCTTCTGGATCTTTCTTTCAGATTATGTATAAATATCCTTATTCTCTGTCTGAATAAAGCTTAGAATATTTTCTCCCAGAAATCCTTTAAGAACACTTAAACCTTTAAGTATCTCTTCAAGCTACTTTAGACTAACTAGAACTTCCAGATTTAGCTGCTTCCTTTTAAAGAAACTAGAACCATTACAGTGCTTATATATAATGGTCATCAGGGGGTAGCATTCTCTCTGGAGAGGGGTGTTCTCTAGGGTGACCTACTGTCTTCTATTTTGTATGCTTTATCCTTGGAGCCATTGATGGATAGAATTTATTACAAGGTAGTAGGGCTCTTAGAATTTGAAATTGTTAGATTGGGGCCTTTGTGGATAATATGGTAGTTGACCTTAAATCAAATGTAGATGTGGGGCACTTTAGGAAATTGGAGTAGTATGAGGCACACTCTAAGGTAAAACTCAACTGGCACAAGTGTGAAATAATAATGTTGGATAATAGTTTAATAGGAGGAGATATCATTAGAACAATTGTCCCCACTAGAGATACTGTGAGATACTTGGGCATTTTCCTTTCAGTCTATAGGTTAGTCCTACCTAGAACTTGGTGAGAGTAGTAGGTAGTTATTTGGGATGAGGTTTTGCAGAGCTGAGATGGCCACCATATCTCTTTAGTAGGTTGTATTTCAATCCTGAATGTCTACTGGCTTCCAAAGCTGTAGTATTTGGTATATCATTTAGACTTTCTGACTTGAGTAGTGAAGAGGCTATTGAAGTTAACCAAGGACTGAATCTGAGCTAGGAGACAGAGTTAGGTTAGCTGGGAAATTCTGTCTTTATTAGTAGATAGAGGAGGTCTTGGGCTAGTTGACTTCTCAAAGAGACTATATTATCTGAGAGTATAGTAGCTGTAGAACTGAGGGGAGACAGCTGGATCCCTTTGATGCAAAAGGTCTGAGAGATGAGAGTTTCTCTGAGAAGCTCCTCAGGAGATCTACTGTCTTTGATTGAACTTAAGGACAGTAGATATATATGATATAGGGGCTTCTGGTAAAGAGTTGTTGATGGGATACACTATATTGGTCTTTGCTGACAGGGGGCTAAGAGAGAGATACTGTAGAGTCCAGTAATATAGAGATGAGATCAAGTATTATTGAGGGGTACTCCACTAATTGACTTTGGTATTAGTGATAGAGTAGAGTACTAGAGAGAGTTGGAACAGAACATATAGCCTAGTAGCTGGTAGATGGTAGATATTGGTAAAGAGTGAGACTGGGATAGAGTCTGGTCCTAGAGTGCTGAGGTATAGTTCTGGCTACTATCTAAGTTCTAAGTAGTATGGTAGTACTTACTAAGGCAGAATGTTATGCTTAACTTTTATTCAGGTTATCTCATAGATGGTGGACAATTTGACTGTGAGGAGTATTATAATATAGGATAGAAAGAGAGGTTATATAGATACTAGAACATTAATTAGAAGAGTGTAAGATACTTAGAGGCTTTTGGTTAGTATTTGGAAATAAATTGGATATTGTGAGAAGGAGGGATGATGAGAGGGGTTGATGGGAGAATTTGAGAGATAGATTGGTAGGTGGGATTAGAAATAAGTAGTTCACTATTAGATGAACTTTGACTATATAGATGAGATTGACTAGGCACTGGTTATTTGTTTTTGAGGAGAGGTGGTAGTTGAGTTTGGAGAAGTGAGTAATGAGATGAGATGGGCTGATGGAGGATGTTTTGATAGGTTGGTGGCTGGGGTGGAGTCTGTAAGAAGGTCATCAGTACTACTTGGTAGAGAAGATATATGGGCAGAGTGAGGAAAGAGTTGTGGTGAGAGATGGTAAGGTAGTATTCAATTACAAAAGTATAAAGGAGGGTCCCTCTCAGGAGATTGGGTAGTGAGTTGGGATACTGTAAATTATATCTTGATAGACTGAATAGATAATAAATAGTGAAGTCCAAGTAACTATAAAAAAA
>RBNI01004695.1:0-13605 GCA_003990745.1 Jimgerdemannia flammicorona | reverse complement strand
CTCTTGATTAAAGACCACTAGACCATTAACCACCTTCACCTGTCCACTACTCTGTCTACAAATTTTTTCCACCAGACTTCAGGACTGGACCAATGAATAAGGATATTCAAGAAGATCCTTATTCAGGAGGAAGATGTAATGGTGACCTCAGAATGATGATATTAGTACAAGAGACAGTAATTCCTTACAAGCTACCAGATTAGAGCATGAGAAGATCATATGTCATGACTTACTCAGGCTATGAGATGAGTAATGATGACCAACTGTAAGTCATTGTGACCAGAGTATAGGCATCTTGAGAAATATAAAAGAAAGATTAAGGAATCATAGTAGCAGTAACTCAACAAGACCTACCAATTCCAAAATAGCTCAAAGACTTACCATAAACAAAATTCATACTGCTTGCCAAACCTCAAGGTCAAGGAATCACTAAGGCCCCTCAGTCAAAGAAAGGATATTCTAAGACATCAGAAGAGCCATAGAGACCTGCACAAGAAGGACTCCTAGCCTCAACCTGGGTACTGAAGATCCTTATTACTTTATTCTCTACTGCCATAAAATGGAAACAAGGATCACTATTGCTACTGAATGTCTCCAAATGTGGCAGGAGTAGGAAATAGGAAACCTTCTCTGCTGGGAGTTCCCACAGACCAGCTCTCAAGAGTTATAAGATACTACTCTTATAGATATATATAAAATAAGAATAGCTAAGAAGATTTATCAGATCTTCAGGTATATACTATAGTTGATCCCCAATATGGAGTATACTAGAGTCACAGACTTCAGAGATCTGTCAGTCTGCCATATCAATGCACTAGAAGCCAGAGTAGCAACAGAAGCCCAGTCTACTATCACCCTTGATAGTGATGAGGTAGAAGAGTTCTGGTATCCCATCCTCCAGAACAACTCAGATCAATTCCTGTAAGGATTGATCTCAGTATTCTAAGGCCCAAGCATCCAGGTTAGACCTCCTCAAGACCCCACATTTGTTCATTATTTTATAGAAGAGAATCTCATAGACTGGAGAGTCCTGGATCACCTCACCACCACTGAACATAATGATGTCATTGGCAATGACATCATCCCACATAATATATATGAAATAGATGAAATATTTGCAGACCTCATCTCCTTTGAGAACAGTAATGAGGATGAAGCCTTTATGGTCTTGAACTTTCTGCTCTGAGTTCTTAGTGATACCAAATTCTGCCAGCATTCTTTTCCTATATAACAGCTATTCCTCTACTGATATTCTGACCTTATGTAATACAGAATTATACCAGCACTCTTTTCTTATATTACTGAAATTATACTAGCATCCTAAACCTATATAACTATTGGTACCAACACTAGAACTTGGCAGTTTTCTGTGTTCCAGTATTTTATTTAGTTATTGAAATTTATATTTAGCTTTATATCTTAGCAACTATTAAATTATTTTTTGTATAAATACCCCTCTTATTTCCTTTGAAATAAAGTCAGTTCCTCTTAATACAATATATACAATTCCTTGCAAGCAATCTAAAAAGATAACAAGATAGTTTAAAGATAAGAAGTTTGAGGACTATAAGACCTTGGGAAGGTACTCTAATAAGAACTTATTTATAACAAACTTGAGTTAGTCTAAGAGATATACCTTGGAGAGAATCTGATATATTTGAAAGACTCAGCGACCACTACATGACACTATATTAGACTTATTATTGTTTATTTTTATCATTATAGTAAATATTAGTAATCAATTTATAATATAATATTAAAATACTTAAGAAAGATTATTTAAAATAATTATAAATAAATATAAATTTAATATAAATATTAAAAGATATATAGATAATTAGTAATTATAACTATTATATTATAGTTAATAATAATTTAATAACTAGTAATCTTAAATATAGTATATATAATATTATTATAATATATTTTATAACAAGCAAATATTATAGTATATATAGTCTAATAATATATAAAGAATACTTAGTATAGTTATCTCACATAATTACTTACATATACTATAAATTATATAAATAATCAGATGTACTAAATCAGAAATATTGATTTTGTTCTTAATAGAACATCTATTCTAACTAGAATACTCACTCTAAGTAGAATATCTGTTTCAACTAGAATATTTTCTTAGTAGCTCTATTGCATATTCTATAACTATTTAGTTAGCAACTAGATAGCAACTATATTTGTATAAAATATCTCAGAGATTCAATTAAATAAGCCTTAGTTCAAAAAGTTCAAAAAATAAAAGCCAATTATTTGGTATACTTAGGAGGAGAATATCTATCAACAAGTCATTGCTAAGAAGTTGTAAACTTTGTTTTCTACTTCTGTCCACTCTCTGATACTAATAAGTCTAGTATAGTTTTGGTTCTACTTATCATATTAAGCCCAAAAAAAAGTCTGCTATATTTTTATAACTAAGCTAATCAGCTAGATATATCTTTATAATAAACTTATTTGTGTAAACAAAGCAGTCAACTGATGTAACTTTATTTATTAAAGAAATCTATCATATTATGCAAAATCTGTATAATTTAAAAATCTCACTGAATCTATACTTAATTAGAAAATTACTAAAATTGTTCACATTATACAAATAAGAGAGAATTTATTGAATATTTTATTACTTTTTGACAAAGTAACTGGGGGCTCAAGCCAATCTATATAGTAACTCCAATCTTTTAATTTACCTCCATTGAGTCAATATATTATATTTGGAGGCTCAACTGGAAAGATTTTCAAAATTTATATAACTTTTTAACTTATAAGAACCTTATAGTCAAACTGGATATATTTGGTACAGTACTAATCTCAGCTATTATAAGAGAACAAATTATTAGTAGCATTTGGACAGAAAGAGAAGTAATCACCTCAAGACTTACTAACTACTCAGTATCAGAAGAATCCTAAGCAGAGGCCAGTACTATATAAAAACCTCTACTATTATTATGCAATCACTAAGAGCATAGTTTGTAAATACCCCAGAAGTATCAACAGACTTACTATTAAGAGATCTGACCTAGCCAGATCAATCAGATAATATAGATAGTCTCATTCAAAACTTTGATAAACTTATATAAAAACTTAAAGATTATATTGTCTGATTTTAATTTCTCTTAGAATTTTATCTCATCTTACTACTACTAGGACAAGCAGAGCCTTTAAGCCCAATACTCTCAAGAATACTAAGAGGAGTACCAGTGTTTCAATGACCAAGTACCCTCTATTCAACTTCTAGTAGCTTTATCAGACTCCATATATCTATCAAAATAATAACTGAAATAGATTCAGAAACTAAGGATATATTAGAAGATAGTAATTATGAAATTACAGTACTATTATCCACATTTATAGAATATCTAGAATAAGACCTAAGAGAATTTCTCAATGTCCTTGAAGAAATTACAGCTCTGAAGAACCTTGCTCTTAGAAGATAAATTGTAGTTTTCAAAGTATAACTAAGAGAGCTAGCTAAAGGAATCTTCACTAGAATATCAAATATTCCAAACCCTGACCTAGGACAAGTTATAGTCAATGCACACTACTCTGCAAAATAGTATGAAACTATTTCCCACTAGCTTATTATAAAGTATGCAGAAATAAAAACTCTCCATAAGGTCTAAAAATCTATAATAGATATGAAGATATATGTAAATCTTAGAGAATTCTTATAATATTTTTCACAAGAATCGAGAAAAGAATACATACTACTGAATTCAATGCTGCTAACTAAGACATTATTGATCTAATAACCTTTATGAATAGATTTTCTCCCAATATTACTCAGTATATCTACATCCTTAGTATTAAGAAAACTAATGAACAAGTAGATATAGCTCAAGAATACTTTTATATCAAGCAAGAAACCACTTAGAATGACAATAAGAAAGAAGATAAGAAAGACCTCTTGGTCAAGACCCTCTATGAAATCAACTAAGGAAATCCAAGAGAGATGGAAATTATAAAAGAATAAAAAAAGAATAGAATGAAATCCAAGATCTCAGTATTAAACTAGACCAACTGATTAGACAAATTGAAAAGCTCACCATATGTAAAAATCAGAGCTACCCATAAGACAACAGGGGTTATATATTACAAAGAAACCAAAACTTCTTATCTAGAGATAATAAGAGCTATCAGCTATAAGAAAAAAAAAGATATCTACTCTGAGACAGAGTTTAAGTTCAATACTTTTACAATGAATAGTTTGGACACTATGTTATAAAGTATAATATATAATAGAAGAAGCCACTGAAGGAACTCAGAACCATGAAGCCAAAAGAATATAACTCAGTTTAAGAAGACTGAAGCCTACTCTATAGAAGACTTTAAAAAAAGTAATAGTGAAGATTACAACAATCTAGACTATATTAATATCTTAATATTTCTTAGTTATAATCTTTTTCTCTTGTCTTTTCTTATCTTACTTAAATATTTCACAATGTTTCAGTATCTTTCAAATGTTTAAATATCCTCTCTTAGTACTAAGACTTTAGTAAAATATTTCTATCTTTTCTCAGCACTAAGTATCTTATCTAAGCTAGCCATAGAACCTTTTGGAGCATTATAGAATTCCATTAGTCATCTTTACTAAAAATCTATTTTTTATTTTTTTTATTTATTTCTAAGATCCTTCTAGATCCTACTTTCAGATCTAATTAAAATATCTCTTTTTTTTCTCTTTATGAGCACTGGGCCCCTTTATTAACTAATTTATAATAAATATATAGTCCTCATATCATATTAGTAGTCCTATCTCAATCTCACCCCACTCTACTCTACCTCAATACCCCCCCCCCCCCCTCACTTCCACTCTCTTAAAAACTACCAGATTATTAATTACTACAACCTATCCACCTCTTCTCTTATATATCTCTTCTATCTGACATTGACAGTGATCTTCTCTTTCTAAACCCCAATTACTATATTTTATCTAAACTCTCATCTCTATATTCTTAACTTAAATCTCTATCTTCTTTTCTCTACTTAAGGTCTCATCTCTATATACATAAAATCTCTATCAAAACCTTATCTCCATATCCTCTTTTTTTTTATTTTTTATTTTTTTTTTATAGTTACTTAGACTTTACCATTTATTACTAGTCTATTAATATGGTTACAGTATTACTTTCTACTACCCAATCCCCATAGGGGAGCTCTCCCTCATACTTTTATAAATGAAGACCACCTTCTTACCCACCACTTCAACCCTCCCCCCACTCTGCCCACAGATTTTCTCTACTAAGCAATGCCTCCAACCACCCTACAAACCCCAACCAAGCTACTAGCCTATCATAGTGTCTTCTATAAGCCCTTGCTATCTCAACATCTGTACCTCCAAGTCTAGTCTCCTTCTATTCTTAAAAACAAATAACCAGTGACCTACCAGCTCTACTCAGATTGCCAAAACCCAACCTAAGGTAAGCCACTCCTTTCTCACCCCACCTACCAATATATCTCTCAAATCCTCCTACTGACCCCATTCACCATCCCCCCTACTCACTAAATCCAATTGATCTTCAACAACTCACCAAAAGTCACTAAGTACCTCACACTCTCCTAGCCAATGTTCAGACATCTGCATATACTCTCCTTCCTGCCCTACATTGTGACACTCCTTACAGTCAAAGAAACCCCCCTCAATAAGATGACCCAAGTGGAAGTTGAGTATAACATTCCTCTACAGCATATGCCACCAGACAACCCAGTACTTTGGCAGCAGCCATCTTCTCACCTCAGCACTCTGGGCCCAGACCCCATGCAAGTTCCACTCCTCTCCAATACCCACCAACTGCGATCCACTGGGCCACAGATCCTGGCCTGGCCCCCTTTGGCACTCAATCCCATCACTAATATCGAACTCTACTAAGAGAATACCCCCTAATAACACTCAGTCCCATCTCTACATTGCCAGGTCCCAAGGTACCTCCCCTTCATTTCCCTGCTAGCATATTCCAATACAATGTACCCCCTCCACTACCTCACACCAGAAGTCTTAGAATCTTATGTGCTCAGTGTTCCAAAGTCCAATCAAGAATAGTAGATCTCCCATAGAGCCTCTCTGTGAGGATCTCATCTCCCTGATCTTCTGCAACAGGGGGACCCAGCCACCTCCTCTCAACTCTACCACTCTCTTCAACCACCATGCTCTCAAGTAGTACAGTCTCTTCAGAAAGTCAACCAGCCCAAGGCCTCCTCTCATCACTGGTAAGAACAAGACCTCCCAGCTGATCTGTCTCCTTCTTTCAGCCCAGATCCACCACTTGGCCAGTTTCATCAGTCTCTTCACCACCCAGGCTGGGAAGTCCAGGTGATAGGCCAAATACCACAACTTTGGCAACTAGTAGATGTTCAAAATCATAAGAAGGTATTAAGGACAGTTTTCCACCACCTTTCACTGGTAACATTCAGGTGACACAAGACTCAAGCAATACTTTTGATAATGTTTTTGGTGAAAGGCAACTAGCAACATAAAGAGCAATGACTATTCAGGTGCGCATACTAGGTTGGGTGGATCTAGGGCCTTTGACTGGCAGCAGGTGGGAAGAGGTTATGGCCTGGGGATGGGGGCCTTCAGAGGACCAAAGAAGGGGGAAGGCTCTGGAGGGGGACTGGTGCCTGGTGGCAATAGGGGAAGGTCTGATCTCCCAAGTTTCGCAGACAAGGTCAAGGGGAGTGGGTGGCCAGTGGGTAGTAGGGCTGGTGGTGCTGAGGGGAAGGGCAAGGCAAACCTTGGGAGGGGGGGCAGTGCTCTGGCTGGGAGTGCAGGTGTAGGGGCTGGAGGTGCAGTGGCTGGGGGTGTGACTGTTGATGGGAGTGTGATGGGGAATCAGGAAAAAAAAGAGATGTGACAGCTGATGGCCAGGAGGGGTTGGGGTTTCCAATGTGGAAGGGGGACCTGGTAGATGGTGTAACAGGGCTGGCGGTGGCACCGTTACTCAAGAATTCGATCTTGGAGTTTGCAGTGACCTTGTGCTTCTGGGGCTTGGCAGTGACGGTGGGAATGGTTCTGGGGCTTATCTTGAAGCAGGTGGCTGGGGCAGCTTCAGTGAAGTTTTTGAAGGGTCTGGAGGGGGTCAAGGTGGGCTTTGAGAAAGTCGGCCCACTGGATGAGGCACTGAAGACTGGAGTCATGATTGGGGAGGTGGTGGTCCCTATAGTGTGGTGCTTGCAATAGGACCCCAGGGTGGTACAGCTTCTGGTGAAGGGGGTGCCCATGGTGACTAAGGAGGAGACTAGGAAGAGGGTGGAGGAGGTGATGATTGAGTATGGTGATATGGTGGACATCGGCTTTCAGGTGTGGGAGGGGACTATTATCAGGATGGGCGATGTTGATGTAAGGATTCAGCTGGCAGGAAAGGAGGTCACGGGGAAGGCAAGTGACTGGCCCTCAGTGCTGATGTGGGGGGCTGTTGTCTGCAAGGTGTCAAGGGTGAAAGGGAGTGAAGAGGAGGAGGAGGACTTGTTGGAGGTGCTGGAGGAGTTGAGTGGTGCTGTGGAGAGGAGGGCGAAGATCTGGAGACTGTATGAGGAGTCGATGCATCTGGAGGTTGTGGGCGGAAAGTGTGTCCACATGGATAAGAAGCAGTGGGAGCAAGCCCAGGGATGCAAGAGGCAGAGGGAGTTGTTGGCGAGTATGATAGGTGGGGTGAAGAAGACATTAGTTGTAACTGAGGAGTCTGGAGGTGCAGAGACCGGTGTCTGGACTGGTAAAGGAGGAGAGGAGGTAGAGGTGAAGGAGGCAGGGGCTGGGGGGAAGCTGGACAAGGACCTGTTTGCTGATGGTACTTTGAAGTGTGAGAGCCAGAGTTGAATGCCACCCCCCCCCCTTATCAGGAGGGGCCCAGGTGGGAAGAGAGAGATGATGGAGAATACACAGATGCAGGGGGCCCAGCAGGTGCACTTTGGGGTCTCTGATGTGGGGCAAGGGGGTCAGGTGGTGGTGGTTGGAGAGGACGAGCTGGTGGATGTTCCTGAGAAAGAGTGGGATGAGGCTGCCAGTATAGGTGCTGACACTATGATGCTGGATGCAGGGTGGCCAGGGACTCCAGGAGGGAAGAAGGTGGGAAACTTGTTGTGGATACGCAAAGTGATGGATAATCTCACAACAGATGCTTTGGGAGAAGTGGACCTGCAGGTGATGCCTGAGGAGCATTGGGCATGGATTTTGCATGGTAATGGAATGATGGAGGCACTGAAGGTGGAGATTCTGGATATTTTCCTGGAGGAGGAGGGGTATGAGGTGGATGAGGTGAGGAAGGCAGAGCTGGGGGTGGTTGCTGGTGAGCGAGCGGCATACTGCTGGGCAGAGCATCATGGTTTGCAGCTCTGGCAGGAGGCCTGTCTGGAGTACCACAAGGAATTTGAGGAGTATGAAGATGGGGCAATGGTAGAACTTCTGGGAGCATTGGCAGCACAGGAAGCAGGGGAGAGGGAACTAGCTGCTGAACATGACTTGGACATGGTGCAGGAGGAGCGGAATGTGGACTTATAGAGGATGGGACCACAATATAACATTATTCCTTATGAACAGTACAACCAACATTTTCTCATTGAATGTGAATGGGTTAAGGGGCACTGGGTGGTGGAGAAACATTTTTACTTAGCTCAAGGGATTGGAGGCTGATCTTGTTTTACTACAGGATGTTCGATGTGAAGATAAGGATGATCAGGTAGAATGGACTAGGGAATGGGGTGGGGCTGCTGCTTGGTTTGGAAAGGTGGCGATTTTGGTGAGAAAGGGTAGAGGTGACTTAGGGAGAATCAGGAGCTGGGGGGATCGCTTGGTCTGGGGAGATTGGCATCGGCCAGGGTTGGAATCAGTGAAGGTGGACTCTTGCTACTGCCCTGCGGATAGGGGTGAGAGGACTGCATGGATTAGGGGGCTGCTGGAGAAGGATATTCTCTTGGAGGAAGGGATCGATGTGCTTGGTAGGGACTTTAATATGGTTAGGGATCTGCATATAGACAGGACTGATGGAGGGAGGAGTGCTGGGGGTAGAAGTGGAGGTCTGGACGCATGGGAGGAGGTGGAGACATTGAGCTCCTTGGGGGATATGGGCAGAACTAGGTGGAGTGATGCCAGGGTCTACATGCATTGGGTGAATGGCTTGGACACAAGGATTGACTGGATTCTGACAGCAGAGTGTGTTGGGGTGGAGGATTGGAGGATCGAGAGGGCGAAATTGGAGATAGTGGAACTACAACAGGTGTTGAGGGAAGAGGAGGAGACTCATATGTGGGGCATAGCTGCAAGGCTATGATGGCAGGGGCTTGAGGAGGGTGAGTGGCCGTCTAGATACTTATCAAGACTTCTCAAAGCTAGGAGAGTGTGACATCGGTGGGATGGGGTTCTGGATGCTGATGGGGACATGTTACATGGCATGTAACAAATCTTAGGGGAGTTGAAGGAGAGATGGCAGGGCTTGTGGAGTGAGGGAGAAGGGGGTGTTGAGGAAGCAGAGATTGCAGACACACTTGAAGAGTGGAGGCCTCCGCAAGTAGCTGGACTGGGTGACTTGATCTTACCAGTACAGAGAGAGGAGATCCAAAGTGTCCTGGTAGCAACTAAACTTAGGATGGCACCAGGGGAGGATGGACTGCCATGGGACTTCTGGAAGAAGATGGTAAATGTCCCCGGAGTGTTGGGTGAGATGGCTGCTCTCTGTGACCATGTTCTTCAGAGAGGTGAGTGGGTTGGAGAGCAGGATCTCGGACTGGTGGCCTTATTGTACAAAGACAAGGGGAGGAGGGAAGACTGGAAGAACTGGAGGCTGATCATGCTTCTGGACATGGATAGAAAGATGGTGACTAAGGTGATTATTGCAAGGCTGCAGAAAGTTGTCCAACAGGTGCTGGGGGAGGAGCAGCAGGGCTTTGTTGGGGGCAGACTTATAAGAGATAGGACTGCATGAGTTATGGTATTATTGAGGGGGCCCGGGCTTGTGGCTTGGATGGAAGGTTGGTCTTTTTGGACCAGGAGAAGGCCTACAACTGAGTATGGCAGGTGTGGCTGGGCAAGGTATTGGACCATATTGAGGTTCCCCCAAGGTTTAGGGCCTCTATGTTAGGTCTGCTGGAGAGCAGTAGGGCAGCTCTGATGTGTAATGGTCACCATGGGAGGACATTTTCCTTGGAAAGAGAAGTTCCTCAGGGGGACCCTCTGTCCCCTATTCTTTATGCCCTTTCACTGGAGCCATTGATGGATAGAATTTGCTGGAAGGTGGCAGGGCTCTCTATATATGGTATAGGGTGGAAGGTGGGGGCCTTTGCTGATGATATGGTGGTTGGGCTTGGGTCTGTGGCAGATGTAGAGGCACTTCAGGAGACTGTGGAATGGTATGAGGCCCACTCAGGGGCAAAGCTCAACTGGCATAAGTGTGAGACAATGGTGCTAGGGAATGGGCTAGTGGGTGGGGACGTCATTGAAACAATTGTCCCTGCTGGTGAGGTGGTGCAGTATCTGGACATCTTCCTCTCTGTATATGGTTCTGTCCTGCCATGAGGGTGGTGGGAGAGCAGGGTGAACATTTGGGGGGAGGCCCTTCAAGGGTGGGGAGGCCACCATATCTCTCTAGCTGGGCGGGTGTCAATCCTGAATGTATATTGGTTCCCCAAGCTGTGGTATGTGGCATATCACCTCGACTTCCCAGTGTGGGAGGTGAAGAAGCTGATGAAGGTGGCTAGGGATTGGATCTGGGTGGGGAGGAGGTCCTAGGTCAGTTGGGATACTCTTGCGAGGCTGGTAGTAAGGAGGGGTCTTGGACTGGTGGACTTTCCTAAAAGGCTGCACTGCTTGTGAGCCTGGTGGTTGAAGAGAGCTGTAGAACTGCCATCATCTTTTGGCAGTACCATTCGGATGACACAAGACTCAGGCAACACTTTTTACAACATTTTTGGTGATGGACGACTAGCAACATAGACAGCACTAATCAAACTGGTGAGCGTACTGGCCAGGGAGGTGACAGTGCCTTTGGCTGGCAGCAGGTGGGGAGGAGAGGTGATGGTTTGGGGATGCCAGAGGCCTCAAGGGTGAGCAGAGGCACCGGCAGCAGAGGGAGGAGCGGTCTGAGGCAGAGAGGAGGGGAGAGATCAACCTTTGCTGACACGGTCCGAATGGGGAAGATGGCTTCTGGACTAGATGGTTGGCTGGGCCTGGGGAAGGCTGTGACGACTGCTGCTAGAGGACAGGGCAGTGTGCCCAGGGGTACCTCTGGTGGTAGGGTGGGAGCCAGAGTAGGAGCTGGAGATGGGGCTGTGACTGCTGATGGGGCTGTGACTGGGGATCTGGCAAAAAATCCAGATGTGATGGTGGTTGACGATGCAGGGCTGGGAGGGGGCATGAGGCCCGGGGACCTGGCAGATGGCATGACAGGCATGGTGTCGACCCCGTTACTCAAGAAGTTGAGGTCAGAATTTGCAGTCACTATGTGCTTCTGGGGCTTGGCAGTGATGGCGAGGATGATTTTGGGGCTGGTGGCACAAGAGGCTAAGGGAGTGGCCTCAGTAAAGTTCTTGAGGGGAAAGGAAGGGGTAGAGGTGGGGTTTGAGAAGGAAGACACCCTGTTGGCAGCCATGGAGAAGGGGGTGATGGTTGGCGGGGTGGTGGTTTCTATGGCCCAGTGCATGTGCTGGGACCCTCAGGTGGTGCAGTTGACAGTGTTGGATCTCCCAACTGTGTCGAAGGAGAGGACCAGGGAGTTCATTGTGGAGGTGATCAAGGAGTATGGCAAGATCGTGAATATTGGGTTCAAGGTCTGAGAGGGCACTGTGCTTAGGACTGGTGACATCGATGTCAGGGTGAGGCTGTTTGGGAAGGAGAATACAGGAAGGTCAAGGGACTGGCCGGCGATGCTGAGGTGGGGGCCAGTGGAGTGTAAGGTTGTGAGGGTGAAGGGGACCCAGGAGGAGGAGGAGGACCTATTAGAGGCACTGGAGGATTTGGAAGGGGTGGTTGCAAGGAGGAGATTGGCCTGGAAGGAGTTTGAGGCCAGGATGGTGGTAGGGGAGGTGGATGGGAAGAAGGTCCAGATGGAGAAAGGGGTTTGTGAGAAGATGCAGGGGAGGAAAATACAGAAGGAGCTGCTGGCAAGGCTGGGTGGGAGAAGGACCAGTGGAAGCTCAGAAGAAGGTGCTACAGGGTTGCGGGAGAGTACTTGGGCTGAGGGGGGAGAATTAGCCCAAGGTGGGGCTCAGATTGGAGGAAGGATAGAGGAGAAAGGTGTGTTGGTGGTAGATGCGGAAATGGGTGAGGGTGTGTGCCCTCAGTATAGTGTTCTGGGTGGGGCTGAGGGGGAGGAGGAGCTGATGGATGTGCCGGATGAGGAGTGGGATGAGTCAGTGAGGAGGAGCGTGCTGATGGACCCAGTAGTGGACAGGGGCCGTATCACTCAGGGTGCAGCAGAGGCAGTGGATGAGGAAAAGTGGATGTGGAAGACCCTAGAAGGGGTGGCGGCGGAAGAGCTGAGGGGTGAGGATTTCCGGGTGATGGAGGAGAGGCATTGGGAGGAGATTCTGCGAGGGGAGGAGGTGCTGAGGAAGATGAGGAATGAGATCCTGGCTGTCCTCTTGGAATCTGTTGAATATCAGGTGGATGATCAGTGGGAGGAGGAGCTCTGGAAGATTGCAAGTGACAGGGCACTCTTCTTGTGGAATTCGAGGAAGGGACTGGAGAAGTGGCATGCAGTATACCTGGATTACTGGTCAGATATGGAGGTTGTGGATAGAGTGGAATGCCAGGAAATCTTGGAGGCACTGGATGCTCAGGCTATTGTGGAGGGGGACTTGGAGGCGGAAAGGCGCTTGGATCTGGCTGGCGATGAGATGAGCATGGAGTACTAGGTTGGGAGAGTCAATTCAACATTTCTTCAATATGAACAGTACAACCAGGATATTCTCTTTGAACATTAATGGGTTACGGGGGGCAGCTAGGAGGAAGTTCATTTTTGGTTAGCTCAAGGGACTGGATGTGGACCTCTTCTTGCTACAGGATGTTCGATATGAGGAGGAGGTGGACTTACAGGATTGGACTAAGGAATGGGGGAGCATGGCAGTATGGAGGGGGAAAGCATGTATTCTCGTACGGAGAGGGTTGGGGGATATTGTAGACATTGGACATTGGGGGTCTCGGGTGGTGTGGGGTTTGTGGAGGAGGCCTGGACAGGGCTCATTGATGGTTGGATCATGTTACTGCCCAGCTGTAAGAGGGGAGAGAGTGGATTGGATTCGCCGATTGAAAGAGGCTGGTGTATTGGGAGAAGTTGGCTTGGATTGTATGGGGGGTGATTTCAATATGGTACAGGATAAGGAGAAGGATAGAACTGATGGTGGTAGAGGTGTGCAGGGAGAAAGTGGTGGGCTTGGGGACTGGCTGGAAATAGAGCGATTGTGTTCTTTAGTGGACTCAGGAAGATACCTTTGGGCCGATCGGCGGATATATACCCACTGGGCAGCAGGGCTGGGTTCCAGGATTGACTGGGTTCTGACAGCAGAGTGTTGGGGAGCAGATGTCTGGTCGGTGCTGGATGTGATATGGTGTCCGTGGTCTGATCACTGGGGGCTGCTTGGTAGGGGGAGGTTTGGGGGAAATGA
>RBNI01004694.1:0-13607 GCA_003990745.1 Jimgerdemannia flammicorona | reverse complement strand
TTTTTATAGTCACTTGGACTCTGCCTTTATTACCAGTCTATGAATAAGTATACATCATCACCACCCACTACTCAATTCCCATAGGGGGGCCCCTCCCCACCTCCTCACAAATAAAGATCACCCTTTTACCAACTACTCCTACTCTCCCCCCACTCTGTCCATAAATTTTCTCCACTAAGCAGTGCCTCCGACCACCCTGCAGCCCCCAACCAAGCCACCAGCCTGTTAAGGTGTCTTCCATAAGCCTATGCCACTGCAACAACTGGTCCCCTAAGCTCTATCTCCTCTTATCCTCAAAAACAAATAGTCAGTGACTGGCCAGCCCCACTCAAATAGCCAAAGCCCAGCCCAAGGTAAGCCACTCCTTCCCTATCTCCCCTACCAATCTATCCCTCAAGTCCTCCCACTGCCCCCATACTTCATCTCCCCTATGCCATACTCTCAAGTATTCCCCAATTACCTGCCAAAAATCTACCAACACCTCACACTCTTCTAGCCAATATTCAGACATCTGTACATAACCCCCCTCCTGCCCTACATTATGGTACTCCTTACAGTCAAAGCAACCCCCTATGATAAGGTGCCCCAAGCAAAAGTTGAGCATTATATTCCTCCACAGCATGTGCCACCAGACCACTCAGTACTTTGGCAGCATCCACTTTCTCACTGCGGCACTCCAGGTCTAAACACTATGCCAGTTCCACTCTTCATCAATTCCAACTCCTTGCCAACCACTAGGCCACAGATCTTGGCCCAGTCCCCTTTGGCATTCCATTCTATCACTAATGTCAAACTCAATTCAAGGAGTGCCACCCAGCAGTATACAATCCTATCTCCACATCGCCAGGTCCCAAGCCACCTCCCCTTCATTCCCCTGCCAACAAATTCCAATGCGGTACACCCCCTCTGCTATCCCTCACCAAAATTCCTTATATCACAGTTGTTCAGTGTTCCGAAGTCCAACTAATGAGAGGAGATCACCAGTTGAGCCTTTTGGCAATGACCACCTCTCCCAGATCTTCTGTAGCAGAGGAACCCAACCACCTCCTCTCAATTCCACTGTCCTCTTTAGCCACCATACTCTCAAGCAGTATAACCATTTTGGAAAGTCAACCAGCCCAAGACCACCTCTCGCCACTGATAAGGATAAGGTCTCCCAACCAATCTGACTCCGCCTGCCAGCCCAAATCCATCTCTTCACTAACTTCATCAATCTCTTCACCACCTAGGCTGGGAAGTCCAGATAATATGCCAGATACTACAACTTCAGCAGTCAGTAGACATTCAAAATCGAGACCTGCCCTGCCAGAGAAAATTGTCTTCCCCCTCAACTCTGCAGGGCCTCCTCCTAGATTCCAATCCTCTGCTCCCACCAAAGTCTGGGCAGAACTGACCCATAGACTGACAAATAGATGCCCAAGTACCTCACTGCTTTACCGGTAGGGATGATTGTTCCTATAACCTCCCCTCCCACCAGACTGTTGCCTAGCACTATTGTTTCACACTTATGCCAATTCAGCTTATGTAGCTCCAGAGTTCTCCTCATACCACTCCACAGTCTTCTTAAGCTCTTCAACATCAGCAATTAATCCCAAACCAATCACTATGTTATCTGCAAAGGCTCCAACTTTCCATCTAATACCAAAGACAGAGAGCCCCACTATCCTCTACCTAATTCTGTCCATAAGAAGTTCCAGGGAAAGAGCATACAAAATGGGTGACAGTGGGTCCCTCTGGGGCACCCCCCTACCCAAGGGGAATGCTACCCCTCTATGTCCATTACACATGAGTACAGCCCTACTCCCTTCCAGTAGGCTGATCATTGCTGACTGGAATTGGTATGGAACCCCCATTCTATCCAAAACTTTCACCAGCCAGACTCTTCACACTTGGTCATAAGCCTTCTCCTGGTCCAAGAAGACTAGATACCCATTCAGTCCACAGGCCCTTGCCCCTTCAATAACTCTATGTACCCAGGCTGTGCCATCTCTGATGAGCCGACTACCCACAAATCCCCTCTGCTCAACACCTATAACTTGCTGGGCCACCTTCTATAGTCTTGCCACTACCACCTTAGTCACCAACTTTCTGTCCATATCTAGCAACATTATCAGCCACCAGTTCTTCCAATCCTCCTGCCTTCCTTTATTCTTATAAAGCAGCATCACTAGCCTAAGATCCTGCTCCCCCACCCACCTCTCTGTCTGTAGAATAAAGTCACACAATGCTGTCATCTCTCCCATTACTCCTGGGACTCCAATCATTTGCTTTCAAAAGTTCCAGGGCAGACCATCTTCCCCAGGTACCATACCTGGCATTGTTGTGACAAGAACCTGATGGATCTCATCCTTCTATACAGGCATCACCAGGTCACCTAGCCCCTCAACTTGTGGGTGCTAATCCTCCAATGTTCAGTCAATGGTAGTGGCATCTGTCTCACTCTCCTCCTCACTCTACAATCTACTCCATTGCTCCTTCAGTGATCCAAGAATATCCTGTATACCATGCACTAGTATACTATCTGAGTCCAATACCCCTTCCCACCATTGCTGTACCTGTCTCACCCTAAGGACCCTTGTAAGAAACTTGGAAGGCCTCTCTCCTTCCTCTAGATCCTGCCAGCGAAGCTGTGCCACCAAGCTCTGTATCCTTACCTCTTCCTCTTCTCACAGCACCTGTTGTAGTTCCCCAACCTCTATTTTCGCCCTCATTAATCACCAATCTTCTTCTCCCTCCAATATCATCAGCCTTGCCCACTCCTCCAGGAGCCTAGTTAATCTAGTAGAAGCCCAATATACTCTTCGCCTTCTCTGCTTCCCTGCCTCCTTGCCAGCCTCACTCCAGTAAATCTTGGCCATCTCCTTTATCCTCATCCACTGAACCCCAACTGAGGCACCTTCCCGCCACTAGTTCTCCACCCTCAGCTGAATGTCTTTAGCCCACTCATCCTACTGGGTCTTATCATCTAACAAAGAGGAATTGAGGTGCCAATGTCCAGGCCCATCTCCACTTCCCCCAAAGCACCTCTGTCCCAAAAGCCCCCAGTGATCTGATCATGGATACCATTCCACCTTCAGTGACTTCCAAACATCTAGACCCCAGCAGCTGGCTGTCAAAATCCAGTCAATTCTTGTCCCCAGACCTCCTGCCCAATGTGTATAAACTCTCCTATTCCCCCAGCACTCCCTACCAGTATCTACCAGTGTACTTAGTCTTTCTACTTCCTCCCATGCTACTAGTCCTCCACTCCTGCTCTCAGCACCTCATCCTCTATCTGTTCTATCTAATAGTATATCCCAAACCATATTGAAATCTCCCCCAAGCATATTCACTCCAGCCTCTGCAAGGATCCCACTCTCCTGTAAACCTTTCACCCAATCTACTCACTCACCCTATATAGCAGAGCAGTAACAGGAGCCAACTGTAACTGGCTCCCAGCCTGTACAAATCCACTCACCCCAGACCAGTCTCTCACTCCAGCTCCTTATATCCTATATCTCCCCTCTGTCTTTCTGAACCAAAATCCCAACCTTGCCCTTCCAAATCACCACACCTCCCCATTCCTTCATCTATTCCATCTTATCAGAATCATCCTCATACCTGACATCCTGCAAGAGGAAGAGATCAGCCTCCAATCTCTTCATCCAAGTAAAAATGTTCCTATGTTGAGCAGTACCCCATAACCCATTCATGTTTAAAGAAAAAATGTTGGTTGTACTGTTTATAATGAAATATGTTATGTTATCAATTGATCTCTACTGCTCTATGCTCATCTCCTCCTGCGCCATGTCCAGATTATGTTCTACAGCTACCTCCTCCTCTTCTGCCCTCTGAGCCTCTAATCCAGCCAGCAGTTCATTCATCTCTCCATCTGCCTTCTCCTCGAACTCCTCTCAGTATTCTAGGTATGCCTCCTACCAGAGCTGTAGTCTATGATGCTTATTCCAGCAGTATTCAGCCCTTTCTCCAGCAACAACTGCTATCTATGTCTCTCTCTCTTTATCTACCTCATACCCTTTCTTCTCCAGGTATACCGCAAGAATTTCTGCCTTCAATGCCTTCATTACTCCATCCCCCTGCAGTATCCTTGCCTAATGCTCATCACTCATTACTTACAAGTCCACCTCCCCCAACTCTTCCACCATCAGGTTATTTATCATCTAGCACATCCAAAGTAGGTTCCCCACCTCCTTTCCCCTTGGAGTCACTGGCCTCCCTCTATCCAATATTGTGGTGTCAGCTCCAGCACTTGCAGACTCACCTTATACCTCCAAGATATCCACCAGTTCCTCCTCTCCAGCTGCCACCACCTGTCCCCCATATACTGCCTTCAGAACTCTGAATTGCACCCTCTGGGCCCCTTGCATTGACACATCCTCTACCACCCTGTTTCGGGAAGCCAGGCTATACCTGATAAGAGGGGTAGGGGTAGGGGAGCCCTCCCAGTTCTCCTCCCAAACCTCCAGCATACCATCAGCATATGGGTCATTACTAGGCTTCTCCTTATTCTTCCCTGCCTCCTTCTTGTCCTTCCCCTCTCCCTCGCTAGCCCAGACACTCACTTTGGCTCCCCCTGTGCCCTTCACCTTGCTTGCATCCTCCAGTGGTCTGTTATCCAGCTTGGCCAGTAGCTCTTTCTGTCTCTTATATCTCTGAGCCTTTTCCTACTACTCTTTGGTCACTTGAATCTGCTTTTCATCCACCACCTCTAAGTGTATCAACTCCACAAAAGCCTTCCAAGCCTTCACTTGCCTCTCTACAGTACCACCTAACTCTTCTAGTACTTTCAATAAATCCTCCTCCTCCTCCTCACTTTCCTTCACCCTTGTCACCTTATACAAGATCACTCCCCAGACCATTGCTGAAGGCCAGTCTCTCACCTTCCCAGTAGCTTCCTTTCCAGCCAGCTGAATCCTTACATCCATGTCACCAGTCCTGAGCAAGGTCCCTTCCTAGACCCTGAATCCAATATCCACCACCTCTCCATATTCTGCCATGAAATCCTCAACTCTCTTTCTTGTCTCCATTGCCATCACCATCAGTACTCCTTTAACCAGCAGTTGGATCACCCTGGGATCCCACTTCAGGCAATGTGCCATTGGAATACATATCTCCCCAACCATTAATCCAGTCTTCAGCACCTCCTCTAGCAGTGCTGCCTCCTCAAAACCCACCTCTACTCCCTCCAGTCCCTTCAAAAACTTCTTGGATACAGCTCCTGCCACCTGCTTAGCAATGAGCCCGAGCACCATTTTCGCTATCACTGCTAAGCCCTGGAAGCACAGTATAACTGTGAATACCAAGATCAATTTTTTGAGTAATGGGGCCACTGTCAGGCTCATTACATCATCTACCAAGTCCCCTTGTCTTCTAAGCCTCAGCTGCTCAGCCTTGCTATCAGCTATCACATCTGGATTTTTTTTCCAGATTGACAGTCCTATTGCCATCAGCAGTCACACTCCCCCCAGCTGCTACTCTCCCAGCTCCACTGCCCCCTCTTCCAAGAGCTGCTCCCCCCTATACTGTCACCTTCTCGGTCTCCTTACCCTTCCTCCAGCCCTGATGCCTGCTGTCTCCTCTTCACCATCTCCATGAAGCTCACCCTCCCAGATCCTGAGTCTCTGCCACCACCTCCACCCCTTTCACATCCACCTGCCAGCAGCCCTCTCATATCCCCCCCCAGGCCTAGGCCCCTCCTCACCTGCTGCCAGTTGAAAGTGCTTGGGCCACCCTGCCCAGTATGCACCTCAGGTTGCCTGTCAGTCACTATATTGTTAGTCTCTTTTCTCCAAAAATGATATTGTAAGTACCTTCCAAAGGTTGTGTAACCTGAATAATACTGAAAAGAGGGCCAGTATTTTGAACTTCTGGCTGGTGTAGTTTATGGAGTAGATGAAATAATATTATGTGTGTGTCAAAACAAACAAAAAGTATCAATAGGTATGTCTTAATTTTTTACCTGCAATAATTACAAATAACATCATCTCCTATCTTAGCACAATATTATCAGATTTCAGAGCAAGAATTATATGGAAGGTGTGGAACTATCAGGGATGTTTGACTTGAAGCATCATCAGTACTGTGAACTATTGAAGACTGATCTGTCGATATGTATGTTTGTGTATTTGCATGTACATATATATACATATGTGTGTATTATATATATATATGTGTGTATTGTATTGTGGATACATCCAGCATATGAGTCATGTGGAGGATTTGGATTAGAGGATTCAGTTGAAGGATTTGGATAATGATTTGGATTGAAGGATTTAAATTGGAGGATTTGAATTAGAGGATTTAAATTAGAGGATTCAGATTGAGTGATTCAGATTGAGTGATTCGAATTGAGTGATTCGGATTGAGTGATTCAGATTGAGTGATTCAGATTGAGGTAGTTTGGATGGGTGATTCAGATGGAACAATTCAGATAGGGTGATTTGGATTAATCTGAGTTGATTCGGATAGCTTCAGATTTGAGATTTAGATCAAACCATCATATGATGAATCAAATCTAGATTTGATTTGAATTGACTCATTTGGAGCACTACTTCTGATCCTTTTGAGATCTTTACCACATGATGTATTGACTCAATAGCTCAGCTACTAAAGACATGTTTTATAATATTCTCTAGTCTTTCTTCATCTTGACCAGATATTATGAATAAAGTTAGTAAATCTTACTATAGAGTTATAGACCCTAAGAAAAAGAGAAATAGTATAAAATGAACTTGGTCATATTGTGGGAATTTAAATATAGTAGTGAAAGGACAACCTATATTTACTATTAGCTACTCTAAAGAGGCTATTATATATATAGTTATGTGATCTATAAATTCTGAGATTCAAAGAGTTACTGTGAGTTATTGCTAGAATTCTCCCTTATTCTCATCATTGCTATCACCATCACTATCACTATTACTATCACTATTTTGACTCTTGATAAGTAGCTTATATATTATCTATATGAGAAAGAATTTAACATTATTAATAAAAAGTGCTTTTCTATCTTGAATATTTTCTCTTTTAATAATTATTAGATAAAAAAATAAGTAGACTAATATATGATTAAGAGTTGCTATTTATTTATTTATGATCTAGCTAGAGAAATAAAAAGAAGTATTGAAGAACAAAAAAAGAAAGAATAAAGAAATAAAGAGTGATGTTACCAAAGATAAAAAAAGAGTGATATTATTAAAGATTTTGAGTGATCTGGATCAATTTAGATCAATCTAGATCAGATTATGAGACCAATTCAAGTTGATTCAAATCTATTATATAATAAATTTGAATTAAATCTTATCTGAATAATTTACATTTATTCAGAGTACTACTTATAAGTTAATATCTATAATAATAATAATAATTCTAAATATCTGGATAGCTTATAGATTTATAAATAGTCTAATATTAGATAGTCTTTAACTTATATAAATACTATTCTCTTTAGATCTCAATATCTCAATAAGTAAGAATTTGAATATTTAACTTTAGAATACTTCTCTTATATAACTACTTCTAGTATAGTAATATCTAGAATAATAAATAAATCTATTTAATAATCTCAATAATACTTTTAAGTAAACTTAAATAACTTTAGACTCTATATATCTAAATTCTAAAATAAATTTTCTAATTAGGTATTATTTATAGTAATATGTTAATTTAACTAACTAGTTTTAGTTTTTTGAACTTTCTAAAATATAAAAACTTTCAAACTTAAATTGAGATATCAACTCTCTTGAAATTAATTATATAGAAAATATACTCTATATAAATTAATCTAGACTAATAAGAAAATAATCTCTAGAATATTTAGAAAGCTAGAAAACTCTCTCAGAAATATGTAATAGTATCTTAACAAAGTATTCTCTTATAATTTCTTAGTTTATATTATAGAGAAATATATTTAAAGAGAGAAATAGTGACCAAGTTGAGATAGTTAATGATCTGGTAGCTTTTAATAGAGAAGAGGTGGAGGGAGAGAGTGTGTGTGGGTGAGGTAGGGTAGGGTTGGGTTGAAGCTACTGGTGTAGTATGAGAATAGTATGTTTATTATAGATTAGTTAATAAAGGGGCCTCATGCTCATGAATATATATATATATATATATTTTTAACTAATATTTATTTACTATAATAACTATATTTCTATTTTTAATAAAACTTTTTTTTATCTTTTTTTATTATATAAAATAATATATTATTTAATCTTAATAATTTTAAATAATGATAATCCAATTTAATTTATTGATAGTAGATATAAACTATTTGCGTTGATCTCTTATTTGCTAGTATATAGTGACGTCATTGAACATTCAAAAACTACAAATACTGGCACGTTCTCTGCTCGGAAGCCATGGAGGGACCAAATATCCCAACATTACCCATCGTTGAAAAGGACGGAAACGTTGCCAGCAGAGACAGTGAGTACTTCGAAACCGTGCATTAAGCAATGTGCCGTATCTGTAGTGAACTCTCTCTTTCTCTCTATTTTGCTCAACTAAAGTTTTTCAGCCTCTGGACCAAGTCGAATCCAGCCCACACGCCAGAGTGGGCACACCGTCGACTTCACCTCTGCCCCCGCACTCAAGGCTCCTAGTTCATACGGGCTCCCCTTTGCCATCTTCCCCAGCCTCGCCAACGAGCGGCAAGTTCTATTGTTCCGTCTGCAAGAAGGCGTTCAATAATGAAGCAACATGGAGCAATCATCAAAACAGTGCTAAACATTTGAACAATGTAAAGGAGGCCTCCAGAACCAGTAGTGGCGATATGGGAAAGGTTATTGGGAGGGCGGCGGAAAACTCTGAAGGTATAATAGAATTTGAATCTCTGAGAAAAATGGATTGCGTGGGGGTTGTGTCGTTGTATGATTGACCACTGCTGTTAATCAATTGTGAACATACATAGCGACCAGATCCATGAATACTGCAGGAGTGCTGCCAGAAGTTGCAGGTTGTTTATCCTCGCAGCTTTAATTCTTCAAAGGGCTCTGGATCCGAAAAGATAAAGCGATAAACCTCTTACATCATTTCTCAACACAGACGCACGACAAAAGCTGAAACAGGCTGAAAAAATTTCCAGCACCAACCCAGCCGTTGCCGCATCCGTCTACTGGAACGTCGCAAAAGGTGGTCGTCTACCCCACTACGTATTTTGGATCGTGCCCGCACCATCTCTCGTCAAACTCCAATCCACATCTTACTTAACTCCCGCTCCCCAAAGCCCTCCACAAAACCCATCACCCACAAGACACTTCACGCGCCCTTCAGAGCCTTATTCGCCTTATCGAAGAACGTGAGCAGACGTTGCCGCCGGTAGGCGCCTCGGGAGTGACCAAGGAGGCGACCTCGCAGCTCACTCCGTCACAGGCCTCGATGACCCTGTACCTGGCGCGGCTGGCACTGGCGAGGCTGAACGCGTCGTACGTTGTCGGTGTAGCCGTTGCGAGGGTCTTGTATGCAAAGGCGTTGGAGGAAAGGTGGAAGGTTGATGTGCAGGAGGTAGATGGTGTAGCACAAGTGCGTACGCCATGATTCTCTCTGACGATTTTTCGTTTCGCGATATGTTTTGTTATGTATGCTTACCACACAATCCTCCGGAACAGAACCTCTCCGCCCTTCCGCTCTCCACCCTCACCGCCATGCTCGAATCCAGCCTTGAAGGGTCGGACGTCCTTGCTAAACTGTCTAAACCGCCCAAGGACCCCAATCTCGTAGCGCACCTTGTCCTGCGCGAGGCGGCACTTGTGCACGCGCGGCGACTTGGTGAGGAGGACGGGGCAGCGCATGCAGCTGAGGGGAAGGCGTTGGTTTGGGCTGGGATGGCGGGGGTCGTGTGTCGATTGGAGGGGAGGTATGAGTTGTGGAGGGTGGTTTTGAAAGTGATTAGCTTTGACCCTTGTTGGAATTTCGAGGTTAGGTCAATACGTTGTTTTTTCTCACTGATTCGCTTTGTTGCGTAATCTCATTCGTCGGCAGGAAACAGGAATCGATCCAGAACCTTTTGTTCATGAGCAAGGTATAGATGTTGGTACAATAGAATTCATCATGCTGTTGATGGGTCAAGGACGTTGTGAGTGCACATGCTCACATTTAAAACTGTCCTCCCACCGCCCCCTCGGGATAGATGTACGAATCGCTCACTTTACCCTGGTATGCGGCAGACTGCCTCGTGGCTGCCGCACGTCTGAGCCTGGAAGAAACCTTAATCCCAACAGGCGCGGAGACTGCAAAGTCGGCATTGACCTCGTCATCGAATCAGGAAGTGCCGCGCGATATGGAAGGCTGGTGGTGCATAATGGGTGCGATGGTACTGGCGGTGGAAATCGGTGAATGTTTGTCCAAATTCTTTCTTTGTCTTCCGGTTGTCGACCCGTGCAGTATTTGACGTTCACGACGACCCGCGCATCGTGTTGCTGACAGACGACTTCGTCCGGGCGCGGGAGATTCAACAGGCCGTGCGTCAGCATCGGCGCGTCGTCCATTCTCGGAAAACAGAACCATTGAAGTGCGAGAGTGGATTTACGGATTTGGACGTAGGCTCCCGTTTCCACAATATATTGTGAAGTACCATGTCATCTACTCATTTACCTCCATTTCATGTAATTAACCTGTTGTGGTTTCAAACCCAAACTCATACCCCAGTTCCTCCTCCGCTTCTCTCGGGCCATGCGCACACGCGACCACGTCTACCTGCAGCGTTCAGCCATCAACGAGGCCGAACATATCGCGCTCCTCCTGAGCTTCGATATGGCCGAGAGCGGCTGGGAGCCCCCGCTGCTCTTGTGCGCGGAACGGTTCCCGGATCTGGTAGAGAGGAGAGTGGCGTGGGAGAGAGTGGTTGGGGTGGTGAGAGTGAAAGTAGAGGATGCGTAATCTGTCGAGGGTTCTGGGGTGGTTGTCAATGCAGGATACTGCGGTATTAAGGATGCAGTTCGGTTGCGGGAAAGGGGGACCGATTTTTTTCCTGACAAAATTACCCAACTTCCTTTTTTCATGGCGAGCCCCAAACAACAAACCGCAAATACAAGAATTCTTGTGGTTTTTCAAAATGGCATGTAACGTGCCGGCTCAATAGGCAAATTACAAGGTTGGGGCTGCTATGTAGTTTGGCTTGAGCCCCCAGTTACTTTGTCAAAAAGCAACAAAATGTTCAATGGTTTCTGGTATCCTTGTTGGTGTTTAGTGGTATAAAGACAACACTGGATTCTTGAGTGAGTTCTCTCATTTGCGTAATGGACGATTTCGGTGAGTTTCCTAATTAGGTGGTCTGGTGTAATGCGGTGATTTCGGCGGACTTCTTGAATAAAGCAGATAACTCTGGTGATGTGGATTCTTCCTGAATTGGTGGATTTCTCTTGAAAATGGTAGATAACTCAGATGGCGTAGATTCTTCCTGAATTGGCAGATTTCTCTTGAAAATGGTGGATAACTCGGATGGCGCAGATTCTTTCTGAATTGGTGGATTTCTCTTGAAAATGGTGAATAACTCAGATGGTGCAGATTCTTCCTAAATTGGCAGACTTCTCAAGTTCTTCAGGCTTAGTCTGGCAAGTATACCAAAAATGAGATAGATTTCTCTTGGCTTATCTGGCAAGTGGACCAAAAATGTAGCAGCAAGCAAAGTTACATCAAAGACTACTTTGTTTGTGCAAACAAATTTACTATAAAGATACATCTTATTCTAGACTGGCTTTGTGCAGACAGACTTCTTAAAAACAGCAGTAAAGTTCTTCACTTGAACTTGATAGCAAATTAGGCTTTTTATCAAAAAAGTGGACCAGAGTAGAAAAGGAAGCTCACAATCTCCTTGATAGTGGCTCATTAGTAGGTTTAGATATAGATTTTTTTATATCTATATGTAATATATAGTTTGTAATATTATTTTCTTTTCTCAATTTTTTTTTTTTTTTTTTTTTTTTCTTAGGTTTGATCATATATATCAGATCTAAGCTAGAATTACCTCTAGTGAATAACCAACTTAACAAGCCAAGTAAATCATTATATAAGATATATATTTTTAATTTCATACTGCTACATTTTTTCAGTACATAGATCTTTATCTCTAAATTAGAATAGACAATATTGTACTCACTGTAAGTTTTTTTATATCTAAATCTAAAGTAGAGATTAATATAATTACTATTAGTATATCTCTAATAAATATTTTATATAAAATATCTTATATAGAGATAAGGTGTATTTATATACTTCAGTTTCTCAATATTCCATATATCATGGAGTTCAGAAAGATGGCTAAAAGACAGATGATATAATATGAGCCTCACTTTTAGAGAATAGAAATTACTATATATGAGAGATTGGTATTCTAGAAATTACTACTAGATCTTATAATTATGAAACCTTTAGAATACTTCACCAGTTACCAGATAGAGAGAGTAAGAAATTTAAGGATCTTAGGGTATAGGTGCTCTATATTTATAGCAATACTTTAGAAGTATGATCTATGGATATACATATCATTCAGAGATATTTAAAGGTTTGTAAGACATGTATAAGTGCTAGTTCTATTTAGCTGGTCTGATATAGTATATCTAAAGAATTTTGTAAATGTTCTTTGATATTTAAAAGTAATAAATAATTCAGTTTTACTTTATTTGATAAAGATATATACTCATATATATTGAATATTTTTCTTTATAGTATGGACTCATTTGTTTAATATATATATTCTCTAACCTTATTACAATGTAATTTCCAGTAAGTAAAAAGAAGATCTTTGAGACTTTATGTAGTCTATATCTCTTACACTAAAGAAGTATACTATATCATCTTGACTACCTGAATGTGAGAAATCTCTATCTCTAATATTGAGATGATATACTTGATAATTTAGCAATAGTGGAATAAGAAGGTGTCCATAGTTTTATAAATAATTATTATAGTATTAATATAAATAAATAAGTATCATTTTATATTACTATATATTATATTTTTTACATATTGTTTTCTATTTATCTGGCTCTTTATTAGATAGTAATAAGAGATTATAAATTGAGAGACTAAGTAAAGAACTAAGCAAGGCAAGTTAGATAGAGAGATTTTTGTTTATTCTATATAATTTAGAGTAAGTTTATATACTAACTTGAGTTATTATATTTCAATATAAGTTAGGCAGTAAAGTGAGAGATAGATAGTAAAGAGAGGTAGATAGTGAGATATAGCAAGGTAAGTTAGACAGTAGAGTAAGATAGACAGTGAAGTATTTCTTTTTCTTTAAGCAAAGTAGTCAAGTTAATATCTCTGGTTCTATTATGTAAGAGGGTTGCTTTTTAGGGTAACCGTTACATAGTTCTGAAAGGGTTTTCTGGAAGTTCTGGATATTCTGGAAGACCGTTTTCTTGTGGTCAAGATCAATTTCATATGGAGTGCGTCCTCTACACTTATTGATTTCTAGATCAGGTTGACATCTCAACCAAAGTCCTTTCTTTGGACTAGTTCTGGATGTTCAGGATTTTCTGTATTTCAGGAAGTTCAAGAAACTAAGACCAGCTTAGTTGAATTGGCGTATCGCTGCAGACAATACCCAATTAGGAAATTTCGTGATGGGGTTAGGAGTAGGACCTAACAGGAAGCGGATTTACTTA
>RBNI01004693.1:0-13608 GCA_003990745.1 Jimgerdemannia flammicorona | reverse complement strand
AAACAAAGAGAGGGAGGGGGTCCCTGTGGGATAGGTTGAGGGTTTCAGTTGTATAAATAATATTATAGACGTCAAGTATTAATAAAGGAATGGAGTCCAAGTGACTATAAAAAAAAAAAAAAAAAAAAAAAAAAAAAAAAAAAAAAAAAAAAGTCAAGAATCATCTGAGGAAGAAGAAACTTCTGACCAAGAAGTTCCTGAACAAGAAGCATCTGAAGAAGAAGAGGTCCCTGAACTCATCCCCTGAGATGATCCTCACTGGACACCATCTGAAGACAATGACCCTTGGAATATAGAAGAAGGACCCAGTATAATCACCATTATCCCCAAGAAGGAAACTCACAAAGAAAAAGCTTTTTAGCTAGGAAGATGTCTACACCAAATGCTCTTCCACTCTACCTGAGACTACTGCTATCAGTGCCATTTACTAGACCAACAGGAGAAACAGAGGCCCCAGAGACCAGAACCCCTAAACACACTTTCACAGTCAACCACCTTTCAAGAAGTTACCACCAAGTTGCAAAGTCGATTCAGGGAATAAGGCTTCTTCACCCAGACATAAATATATCTCTTATCTACTCTTCCACCCACCTATGACCAAGATGGGTACTGTTTCCCAAGACAACAAGAGATCAATAACCAGGAACATCATTTCTGAGCAATGAGATATTGCAACCATGGAAGACACCCAGACTGCCAAGACTGCAGGCATCAGAAGATCTATCTCAGTCATGATGTTGCAGTCCACACCTTGAAGAGAGGAGATAACTGAAGTCAGATCCGAAAAAGCCAGACCAAAAAGCCAGGAAGAAGGACCCTCAAGATCTAAGATTTAGACAAAGACATCCTGGCTCTCATCAGACATGCAATCTGCCAAGGATGGGTAGAAGATACCACCAACTTCATGGAAGCCCTAGACCCAACAGGAAGAAGAGGAATCAACTATCTTTGAGACCCCTCTACTGGAGCCAGATGGCCACATCTCAACCTTAGAGCTTGGAGGCTCTCCACTAGTAGAGCCTCAGTCTTAGGAAAGCCCAAACTCAGCAAGGATATTGCCCAGTATGCCCTATTGCACCCTAAGACCAAACCCCCAACCAAAGCCCACCCAGAGGATGTAGGATATGATCTTCACAGCCTGGAGGACAAATCTATCAAGCCTGGAAAAACCTTCATGATCAGAACCAGATTAGCCATACAGTCACCCCAAGGATCTTACATCCAACTAACCTCAAGGTCCAGACTTATCAGACAAGAGATAACTGTGGAAGGAGGAATCATTACCCAGGATATATAGGTGAGATCAAGGTCATTCTACACAACAGCAGTATAGCATAACACCAAATCATTAGAGGATAGAAGATTGCCCAAGCAGTCTTCATGAAGATCAAAACTCCACAATTGGAAGAAGTCTCTTTTTTTTTTTTCTTTTTTATAGTCACTTGGACTGCCCTTTATTACCGAAGTCTATAGTACTAATAATACAATATCACTTTCCCCTTCAACCAATGCCCCATGGGCCCAGGCCTCCCCCTTCAATCACCCCCTGCCCGAGCACCACCTGACCACCCACAACCTGAATCCTTCTCCCACTCTTCTGAGAGATGCACCCCACCAGCCCCTGGCATCGCCCACCCCCCAGCCCCCAGCCCTGCCACCACCCATTCAAAATGTCCAAAAGTAACTATTCCCAACATGCCAACTTGTCCCTAACTCCAACCTGCCTACCTTCCTCAAAGACACGAGCCCAATGTCCAGCCAACCTGACCCATATCACCAAGGCCCACCCCAGGGTAAGCCACTCATCCCCAACTCCCCCCACCAGCTGACGGCGGAGCTCTCCCCATCTCCCCCCTCCCTCTCCCTCCAGAATACTCTGCCCCACCCGGCATCTAATACCATTCCAGTACTCTTCCAAAACGTCACACTCCCCAAGCCAATGTTCAGGCGTCTGTACCACTCCTCCCTCCTGACCAACATTGAAACACTCCTCGCACTTGAATGTGCCACTGTCCACCAAGTGCCCAGACCGGTAGTTCAACATCACATTCCTCTGCAGGACATGCCACCACACCACCCAGAACTTGGGGGGCAGCCACTGCCTCACCCTTTTGCTCCAGAGCCAGATTCCATTCCAGTCCCACTCCTCGCCGATTCCGACTCTCTGCCACACTTCAGGCCACAGGTCTACACCTAGGCCATGCAGACACTCCAGGCCCTCTCCAAGCTTAAAGTCCTCCACCAGGACACCACCAAGCAACAACCTGTCCCACCACCACATCTGTAGTCCCCAATCCTCCTCGGCCTCCTCACCTCACCACCGAAGTCCAATCTTCTTCGCGCTATCCACCACCCCCCACCAGAAGCCCATAAACCGCACCCTCCTGCTCTCCTCCATGGCCACCATCACGAGCAAATCATCTGAATCACCACGTGGAGAGTACCGAACCTCCCACAACTGCTGCATGAGTGGCACCCACTCCTGACCACGAAGCTCACTAGCTCTTCTCAACCACCAAGCTCTAAGGTATAGGAGCCACTTAGGAAAGTCCACTAAGCCTAGCCCACCTCTTTCCAAGGGCAGTGTGAGCACCTCCCAAACGACCTGACTCCACCTCCCTCCCCAGATCCATGACCTCACCATCTTCAATAGCCCCTTGACCACCCATGGTGGAAAATCCAAATGATAACCAACATACCACAGCTTGAGCATCCAATACACATTCAGCACTATCACCCTTCCAGCCAGGGACATATGCCGGCCTCCCCAGCGCAGCAGAACATTTTCCCACTCTAACAATTTACGATCCCACCACACCTGTGGAAGAAGTGACCCGAACACCGAGAAGTAGATCCCCAAATATCACACTGGCTCTCCAGCTGGTACCACTGTCCCAATGATCTTGCCACCAACAATTCCAGTACCCAGCACTAGAGTCTCACACTTGTGCCAGTTCAGCTTAGCCCCAGAGCCCCTCTCATACTATTCCACAGACCTCTGTAACTCCCCCACATCTGCCAGAGAGCCCAGCCCGACCACCATGTCATCCGCAAAGGCCCCCACCTTCCAATTAACCCCTAGAATGTCCAAACCCCCAATCCGACATCGAATTCGGTCCAGTAGAGGCTCCAGAGAAAGAGCATACAATATGGTAACAAGGGATCCCCTTAGGGCACCCCTCATCCCAGGGGAAAAGTCACTCCCCTATGGCCATTAACAACCAGCGCCACCTGACTGTCCTCCAAGAGGCTAATCAGCGATCCTCAGAACCCTGGTGGGATACCAATCCGCTTCAGCACCCCCTCCAGCCATACCCTCCACACTCGGTCATAAGCCTTCTCCTGGTCCAGAAACACCAACCTGCCATCAACTCCTGCTGTCTGGGCACCCTCAATCACTCCATGAACCCAAGCTGTCCCATCTCTAATCAACCGCCCACTAACAAACCCACGCTGCTCCACCCCAAGCACCTGCTGAGCAATTCCTTGCAGCCTCAACACTAAGATCTTGGTCACCAATTTGCGGTCCATGTCGAGAAGCATAATTGGCCGCCAGTTCTTCCAGTCCTCACGCCTCCCCTTATCCTTGTAGAGTAAGGATACTAGCCCTAAGTGCTGTCCCCCAATCCAGGCACCAGATCAAAGAACTTCACCACATATAGCAGTTATCTCCTCAAGCACCTCACCAACTCCAGCCATTTTCTGCCAAAAATCCCAGGGAAGCCCATCCTCTCCTGGGGTAGTCTCTTTACTCGTCGAGGTCATAACTCTGCAAATCTCCTCACCACACACTGGGTCTCCTAATGTCCCAAGTCCCTCTGCAGAGTTCGGTATCCAATCCCCCAGCTGCCTCTCAATGTCCATAGCATCCATCCCTCCTTCTTCCTCACTCCACAAATTCCCCCACCTGTTCTGCAATAATCCCAGAATCACCGGAAACCCCACCACCAGCTCACCGTTTATGTCCAGAACCCCTTCCCACTGCTGCCTCATTTGTCGCGCTCGCAATAACCTCGATAAAAACCTCGTAGGCCTCTCCCCTTCCTCCAGTCCCTGCCACCACAAGTGGGCCACCATTCCCTGAAGCTTCACCTCCTCCTCCTTCCGTAATACTCCTTTAAGCTCATCAACCTCCTGTCGGATTCGCACAATATGCCAGTCAGTCACCTCCCCATCCTCCAGCACCCCTGCCCATCTCCCCATAAGTACTGCCAGACATCAGAAGGCCCACAGCACCCTCTGTCTTTGCTGAGTACACTTCCCTTTCCCTGCCTTCCTCCAATACCTCTGGGCAGTTGCCTTTAGTCTTCGCCAATGGTCTCCAATTCCCAAGCCCTGTTCCCGCCACCGACTAATATTCCCAACCACCTCCATCTCCCAGCTCTCCCACAATGCCCTATCCTCTAAAAAAGAGGAATTTAGCTGCCAATGTCCAGGCCCATCCTCATTTCCCCCAAACCTCCCCCTACCAAGCAGCCCCCAGTGATCAGACCATGGACACCATATCACATCCAGCACCGACCAGACATCTGCTCCCCAACACTCTGCCGTCAGAACCCAGTCAATCCTGGAATCCAGCCCTGCTGCCCAGTGGGTATATACCTGCTGATCGGCCCAAAGGTGTCTTCCTGAGTCTACTAAAGAACACAATCGCTCTATTTCCAGCCAGTCCCCCAGCCCACCACTTTCTCCCTGCACACCTCTACTACCATCAGTCCTATCCTTCTCCTTATCCTGTACTATATTGAAGTCACCCCCCATACAATCCAACCCAACTTCTCCCAATACACCAGCCTCTTTTAATCAGCGAATCCACTTCACTCTCTCCCCTCTTTCAGCTGGGCAGTAACATGACCCAACCATCAATAAGCCCTTTCCAGGCCTCCTTCACAAACCCCACACCACCCGAGACCCCCAATGTCCAATGTCCACAATGTCCCCCAACCCCCTCCGAATGAGAATACATACTTTCCCCCTCCATACTGCCATGCCCCCCCACTCCTTAGTCCAATCCTGTAAGTCCACCTCCTCCTCATATCGAACATCCTGTAGCAAGAAGAGGTCCGCGTCCAGTCCCTTGAGCTAACCAAAAATGAACTTCCTCCTAGCTGCCCCCTGTAACCCATTAACATTCAATGAGAATATCCTGGTTGTACTGTTCATATTGAAGAAATGTTGAATTGACTCTCCCAACCTAGTACTCCATGCTCATCTCATCTCCAGCCAGATCCAAGCGCCTTTCTGCCTCCAAGTCCCCCTCTACAATAGCCTGAGCATCCAGTGCCTCCAAGATTTCCTGGCATTCCACTCCATCCATGACCTCCATATCTGACCAGTAATCTAGGCAGACTGTGCACCACTTCTCCAGTCCCTTCCTCGAATTCCACAAGAAGAGTGCCCTGTCACTTGCAATCTTCCGAAGCTCCTCCTCCCGCTGATCATCCATCTGATATTCAACAGATTCCAAGAGGACAGCCAGGATCTCATTCCTCATCTTCCTCGGCACCTCCTCCCCTCACAGAATCTCCTCCCAATGCCTCTCCTCCATCACCCAGAAGTCCTCACCCCCCAGCTCTTCCACTGCCACCCCTTCTAGGGTCTTCCACATCCACTTTTCCTCATCCACTGCCTCTGCCGCACCCTGAGCGATATGGCTCCCATCCACCCCCAGGTCCATCAGTACGCTCCTCCTCACTGACTCATCCCACTCCTCATCTGGCACATCCATCAGCTCCTCCTCCCCCTCAGCCCCACCTAGCACACTATACTGAGGGTGCACACCCTCACCCATTTTCGCATCTACCGCCAACACCCCTTCCTCCTCTATCCTCCCTCCAATCTGAGCCCCACCTTGGGCTAATTCTCCCCCCTCAGCCCAAGCACTCTCCTGTAACCCTGTAGCACCTTCTTCTGAGCTTCCACTGGTCCTTCCCCCACCCAGCCTCGCCAGCAGCTCCTTCTGTATTTTCCTCCCCTGCATCTTCTCCCAAACCCCTTTCTCCATCCGGACCTTCTTCCCATCCACCTCCCCTACCACTGTCCTGGCCTCAAACTCCTTCCAGGCCAATCTCCTCCTTGCAACTGCCCCTTCCAGATCCTCCAGCGCCTCCAATAGGTCCTCCTCCTCCTCCTGGGTCCCCTTCACCCTCACGACCTTACACTCCACTGACCCCTACCTTAGCATCACCAGCCAGTCCCTCGACCTTTCCGTATTCTCCTTCCCAAACAGCCTCACCCTGATGTCAACATCACCAGTCCTAAGCACAGTGCCCTCCCAGACCTTGAACCCCACATCCACGATCTCACCATACTCCTTGATCGCCTCCACAACTATCTCCCTGGTCCTCTCCTTCGACACAGTTGGGAGATTCAACACCATCAACTGCACCACCCAAGGGTCCCAGTGCATGCACCGGGCCATTGGAACCACCACCCCGCCAACCATCACCCCCTTTTCCATGGCTGCCAACAGGGCGTCTTCCTCCTCAAACCCCACCTCTATTACCTCCTTTCCCCTCAAGAACTTTACTGAGGCCGCTCCCTTAGCCTCTTGTGCCACTAGCCCCAAAATCATCCTCGCTGTCACCGCCAAGCCCCGGAAGCACATAGTGACTGTGAATTCTGACCTCAACTTCTTGAGTAATGGGGCCAACACCATGCCCGTCATGCCATCTGCCAGGTCCCTGGGCCTCGTGCCCCCTCCCAGCCCCACATCGCCAACCACCATCACATCTGGATTTTTTGCCAGATCCCCAGTCACAGCCCCATCAGCAGTCACAGCCCCATCTCCAGCCCCTACTCCGGCTCCCACCCTACCACCCGAGGCACCCCTGGGCACACCGTCCTGTCCTCTAGCAGCAGTTGTTGAAGCCTTCCCCAGGCCCAGCCAACCATCCAGTCCAGCAGCCATCTTCTCCATTCAGACCATGTTAGCAAAGGTCGACCTCTCCCCTCCTCTCTGCCTCAGACTGCCCCTCCCTCCACCGCCAGTGCCTCTGCTCACCCTCGAGGCCTCTGGCATCCCCAAACCATCACCTCTCCTCCCCACCTTCTGCCAGCCAAAGGCACTGTCACCCCCCTGGCCAGTATGCTCACCAGTTTGATTGGTGCTGTCCATGTTGCTAGTCGTCCATCACCAAAAACGTTGTAAAAAGTGTTGCCTGAGTCTTGTGTCACCCGAATGGTACTGGTGAAAGGTGGTGTTGGAAGAAGTCTCTGAACTAATTGAAAGAACAAAACAAGCCAAAGAATTTGGAAGTTCAGACAGGAAGGAAGTACATCTCCTTCAAGTCAATCACATCAAAAGAACATTCCCCAACAAGTGTACTGGCAATCAGTCAGACTGCACAAGAATCTTATCCTGGAGCCTGGAGAACAAGCAACCTTCGAAATCTTTGCACCACCTGACCTCAGAAATCTTTTCTTTGAACCCAAAGAAGACTTCCCCCACCTGGACATAGAGAGACACACATTTCCTGACAAGATGAATCCAGACACTCCCAAGCAATCAATCAAAGCTGGGAAACCATCATTTTGCTAAAAGGAACCATCATAGGATACCTGGTACCTTTCCTTAACTAAACTCATAGGGAAGTTTATAAACTAAACCTATCGGGAAACAGCAAAAGGTCCCAGAAGAAAGGAAAGGCCCCTCTACAACCCAGGAAACAGTGAAGCCTTCCACTAACATTGGAGAAGAATTGACACCTCAACAACAGCAACAATTAGTAGAACTTCTCAACAAATATCAATATATCTTCACCACCAATTATGGCAACCTACCATACAATCCATCATACCACCATAGCATAAACACAAGAAATGCAACACCCATCTGACAGAAACCCTATAGAATACCCCATTTCTTAAAAACATTCGAAAAGGAGCACATTCAAGAACTCTTAGACAATGGAGTCATCTGACCCTCTACTAGCCCTATACTTATTGTACCAAAGAAAGGAGGATGGAGACTCTGTGTAGATTACAGGAAACTCAATTTAGTCACTGAAAAGGATGCCTATCCTTTGCCCAGAATCATTGACCTTTTGGATCAGTTATAAGATGCCAGATACTTCAGCAGTATAGACCTCTTCACAGGATTCCATGAGATCCTCATAGACCCTAAGGACATTCAGAAGACAGCCTTTCTTGCTCTAGGGAAACTGTTTGAGTACCTCCAAATGTCCTTTGGACTTTGCAATGTATCTCCCACCTTTCAGAGGATGATGAATTCAATCCATACTCCCTTAATCCACTACTGCCTGATTGTATACATGGACGATTCCAACATCTATTCAGTAAATTTTGAAGAACACCTGCACCACCTAGAGGAATTCTTCAAGCTCACCTGTAAGAACCACTTAAGATTGAATGCAAAGAAATGCTACTTTGGAAAACAGAAACTTGAATTCCTTGGATTCATAGTTTCAAAAGAAGGAACCCATGCCGAGCTAAAGAAAACCAAGAAGATCAGCAACTGGCCAATACCCAAGACTCCAAAGGAAACACTATCATTTCTGATGCTAGTATCCTACTACAGAAGGTTTATTAAGGACTTTGCTCAAATTGCTGCCCCAATCTGGATCCTTTTCAAGAAAGGAGTGCCATTCAAATGGACAGAATCATAAGAAAAAGCCTTTAAAGAACTCATGAACCACATGACTACAGCACCAATCCTTGTGTGCCCCAATCTACAGAAGCCATTCATCTTATATATAGATACTTCTAAAGATGGCCTTAGAGCAGTTCTAGCCTAAGAAGGACCTGATCAACAACACCATGTAATAGCTTATATAAGCAGAGCTATCAATCAGCAGCAGATGAACTATGGTAGCACCAAACTGAAATGCCTTACAGTCATATGGGTGGTCACCCTGTTCAAACATTACCTCATTGGAAAAAGGTTCACTCTGATCACAGACCATGCAGCTCTCAAATAGCTATTCAACTATAAGGAACCCACCAGAATCCTAGCCTGCTAGATCTTTATTCTTCAGGATTACAAAATCACCATCATCCACAAAGCAGGGAAAGCCCACAATAATGTTGATGTACTTTCCCACCAAACCCAATGAATCAGAAGAAGGGTGTCCTGAGGAACTACACCCAAAAAGAGGCTCCTCAGACCATCAAGGTACAAGAAGATCTCATCCAAAAAGAATATCAGAAAGCCCACCAAGGACAGGCCAATGTAGAAGAAAAGCTGTGAACAACACACCAACATTGGCCCAACCTTAGAACATATGTCCAGGATATAGTTAAGAAATGTGACACCTGCCAGAAGTACCAAGGAAGGAAGAACTATCAAGCACCACTGCAACCAATCACACCACCAGACAACATCTTTCAGAGATGGGGAATAGATATAATTGGACCTCTATTAGTTACACCAAGAAGAAACAAATATATCCTTATATTTGTAAAATATCTGACCAGTGGCCTGAGGCCTTCCCAATGGAAATCACAGATGCCCTAACCATTGTAGGCCTTCTTCATGGACTCACACTCAGATATGGATCCCCAGAAGAACTTATCTCTGACTGAGGCACAGAATTTATTAATAACATAATCATAAGTTATGCCTGAATTCATAAGATCCATCTCAAATAGACCACATCATATCACCCTCAGACCAATGGCATGACAGAAAGAATGAACCAGACTATCAAAAAAGAACTTGCCCAAGTCAATCCTACCAATTGGGACCTCTGCTTACCTGAGATCCTGTGGGAAATTCAGAACACCCCTGCTGCCTCCACCAAACAAAAGCCATTTGAAATGATGTTTGCCAAGAAAACCAGAACTCCTGACCATGAGAATCTTGGAGACCTCCTCAAGAAGGCAGAACAGTTACATAATCAAGCCTGAGATTAGATTATCAAAGCCCAGGAAAGACAAAAGAGGTATTATGACCAGAAATAGAAGGATCAGAAGATTAAGATTGGAGATCAAGTATTAGTTTGGAGAAGTATGATTGAAACAAATTTTGCTGCCAAATTGGAACCCAAATGGGAAGGACTCTATTTTGTACACAACATTAGAGGAACCAGCATCTATTTAAGAAGCATGGATAGACAAACCCTGAGAACATCATTATATATCAATCACCTCAAACTATATATTCCCTCCACACCATAAGCCAAAGGATTGATCAGCATCTCCAGACATTGGTCCTCAGCTCCTTCCAAGCCCTTGGAAGCCCTCTTCAGAGAATCCAAGTCCACCAAAAAAATCTTACCCTAGCCAGGTGCCTACTACAAATCCACCAACTATAGGCCTATTATGCAATTGGTGAACAATTGCAGAACCTTCCAGCCCCAGAGCAGACCTATATCAGAAACACCACTGGTCTGACCAGAAGAGACACTACTGCTGCAGACAGACTATATACTATTTACAAATGAAATGTCACAGCTCTGACACAGGTACAGTTCTCTCTGAATGATATTTATGGAATGAACCCTACTACCTATTTGAGCCTCATCAATGCTGTCAAAATCCTATTCCCTGAAGAAGAAGAAGAGCTCATAGAATGGAGTGACCCCAGTACAGATGATGAAGATGATGGAACAGGTATAGATACAGAAGCAGCCTATGCTTATTGGAATGATGACTGAAGAACAGTCTGGGACAGACTATCCTTCAGTAGGGGCTAATGTAACAAACCAAGATGTACTATCTGAATTATACCTTAGCTAAGATAATGTGAACACACAGCATAGTAACCAGTAAACATTGCAGCAGAAACTGTATAATTAGCCAGACATACCATAAAGGGTCTGTTTACCTGTACAGACTCCATATACTATACAGACTCTGTACACTATACAGACTCTGTATACCTACCACAAATAGCAAACCTATAGTTAGCCACATAGTAACCAGATAGCAATCACAATGTATAAATTACCCCAGAGACAAGAGTGAATAAACCTCAGTCCAAAAGTTGAACACAAACCAAAGCAAAAGTCAATTGTCTGGTATACTTAGAAGAAACACCTACCAAAAGCCACTTGATTCAGGAAGGATTGCAACACTTAGGGGATATGCCTGTCAATGAGCCACTGCTAAGAAGTTGTGAGCTTCGTTCTCTTCTTTTTCACTCCAGTCCACTTTCTGATACAAAGAATGAGTACATTTTTGGTTTGCTTGTCAGATAAGCCTGAAGATTTACTATCTAAGTTCAAGGAAGAACTTTGCCATTGTCTCCCAGTTAAAGCCGCCGATTCAGGAAGGATCTGCACCAGTAGTATTCCCAGTTGAAGCTGCCAATTCAGACAAATCTGCATCATCTGAGTTATTTCCCAGAAGCCCGCTGATTCTAGAGAATCCGTGTCATCTGCTGTTTTCAAGTTATCTGTATTCCCAGAGAACCCACACCATCTGAGTAGTATTCCCAGTTGAAACTGAACCTGTGATATCTGAGTTATCTGAATTATCTGCCACCAAGTTATTCGTTATTCCCAGTGAGCCAAATTGAGACATCTGCCAGAAGTTGCATATTTTTGGATATCGTCGCACTACACAGAGATTGTTGTGCTACACAAATTGTAGCATTCCCAGTTGACTGAAATAAGGAATCCATCACACTATACACAAATTCTACCAATTCCCAGTTGACCTAAGAAGGAAATCCATTCACACCTAAATTGCTACTACACTCAGAGAACTGTCCCAATTAGAAAATCAACATACAACTCACTCATAGATATTCAGCTTTGATTATTATACTACTAAACACCAAGGACCTCAGGAATCTTAGAACATTTTGTTGCTTTTTGATAAAGTAACAGGGGGCTCAAGCCAAACTACCTCAACCTCCAATCTTGTAATTTGTCTCCATTGAGCCAGATATGTTACAATAGCCAGACTATCAGATAAGGTATATCTGTACTGAACCTATATACCTATACTGAACTAGCACACCTGTGCTGAACTAGCACACCTGTGCTGAACCAGCATACCTGCTATAGATAGCAATCTATAATTAGCAACATAGTAACCAGATAGCAACTACAATATATAAAATACCCCAGAGATAAGAATGAATAAACCTTAGTCTGAAATTCAAAGCAAAAGACAAGTCTGTCTACCATACTTCAAGAGGAACTCTATAGTTACTGCTAAGAGATTGTGAGCTTACTTTCCACTCTGGTCCACTTTTTGATATAAAGAAGAGTCTGTTATATTTTTGGTTCACTCACCCAAAAAGCCTGAAAGAACTTCATTACTATTTGAGTAATCCACCACTTAAGAAATAAGGTGCCATTCCCAAGTTATCTGTATTCTCAGAGAGCTCTTAAGGAACCTTACCACAAGCCAGTCTCCTGATACAACTTTATAATAGAGCCAGTCTAATGATGTAACTCCACACAAATGAAGCCAGTCTTTGATGTAACTTGCCAAGAATCCAAGTTATTGAGTTATCCACACCACCTAAATATTATTCCCAAAGAGTTTACTGATTCAGAAAGAATTCATGACAGCTGAGTTATCCAAATTATCTGAGTTATTCACCCATTTCTAGTAAGAAGAATCTGCTCTCAGTACATTTCCCAGTGAGCCAATTTAGGAAGAATCCATGCCATTCTCTATTCTAAGTGAGTCCACTTCAGGAGAATCTATGCCAAAACAAGTTCTCTGCCAAATACAGAATATTGCCAAAATTGTCACACTATACAAAGATCATACCAGAAATTGCATACTTTTGGAAACAAGACCATCAGTCAGAAATCGCATTGGAGATTGTCACACTATACAGAGATCACTCATCACTCAAGAAGAAAAACTGCTAAATTACCAGTCCACAACATATATACAAATTGTCACTATACCCAGAGAACTCATCTCAATAAGGAAATGCTCACAGATATCCAGCTTTGACTATTATACCACTAAATACTAAGAATATTTTATTGTTTTTAACAAAGTAACTGGGGGCTCAAGCCAAACTACATTAACCCCTAACCTTGTAATTTGCCTCTATTGGGCTGGGCATATTATCATATACTTATTAAAGCTTTATCTAACACTAAAGCTATTGTCATAGTATTTACTATAAGTAGTACTATAGAAGACATATCTGATATATTTGACTGTGATATACTTGATTACATATATATATATATATTATTGTGAGTTGTATTGCATATAAGGTTTGAATTATCATATTTGTTTTGAATTTTGAAAAATTGAAACTTTAAATTAAATTTCAAATTTAATTTGAATTATGACTTGATTCAATTCATAGTTAAGGATCTTGATAAGGAAAATCCAGTACAATAAAGATCATTAAATTTAGACATTTTTGTCAAGTTATTGAATTTTAAAAATTTAGGTTTGAATTGAAATTCAAATCAAATTAGGCCTCACTTCTATTTGTTGAGAGCACTAGATCAGAGAAGTTATATTGTTTAGTTCTGATATTACTGAATCTGACATATAAGTATACTCTTATAGATATTAGTCCTAATGATCTAGCTCTGATAAATAGATAAGTCTGATCTACTAATTATTGAGATAGAGATATATAATACTATTCTTATATAGCTGGAATAGCTAAACTGCTAGTTCTCTCTATAGTCTAAAAGCAATAAGAGAGTGGCACTT
>RBNI01004692.1:0-13611 GCA_003990745.1 Jimgerdemannia flammicorona | reverse complement strand
GGGGGGGGGGTTGGGGGGGGCTGCGGGGTGGGGGACATGGGAGGGGGGGAGAAGGTGGCAGAGGCTCAGGATCTGGGAGGGCGAGCTTTGTGGAGACGGTGAAGGGGAGACAACAGACATCAGGGCTGAAGGGCTGGCTGAGGAAGGGCAAGGAGACTGAGAAGGTGATGGTGCAGGGGGGAGCAGCCCATGGAAGGGGGGGCAGTGGAGCTGGGGGAGTAGCGGCTAGGGGGAGTGTGACTGCTGATGGCGATGGGACTGTCAATCTGGAAAAAAATCTAGATGTGATGGCTGATGGTGAGGCTGAGTGGATGAGGCTTAGAAGACAAGGGGACTTAGCAGATGGTGTAATGGGTCTGCGGTGGCCCCGTTGCTCAAAAAATCGATCTTGGTGTTCGTGGTCACACTGTGCTTCCAGGGCCTAGCAGTGACGGTGAAAATGGTGCTGGGGCTCATCGCTAAACAGGTGGTAGGAGCTGCATCCATGAAGTTTTTGAAGGAACTGGAGGGAGTGGAGGTGGGTTTTGAGGAGACAGCACTATTGGAGGAGGCACTGAAGGTTGGATTGGTGGTTGGGGAGGTGTGTGTTCCAATGGCACGTTGCCTGAAGTAGGATCCCAGGGTGGTCTAGCTGCTGGTGAAAGGAGTGCCGACAGTGACAGCAATGGAGACGAGAAAAAGAGTTGAGAATTTCATGGCAGAATATGGCGAGGTAGTGGATATCGGGTTCTAGGTCTGGGAAGGGACCTTGCTCAGGACTAGTGACGTGGATGTGAGGATTCAGCTGGCTGGGAAGGAAGCTACTGGGAAGGTGAGGGACTGGCCTTCAGCGATAGTCTGGGGAGCGATCTTGTGTAAGGTGATGAGGGTGAAGGGAAGTGAGGAGGAGGAGGAGAACTTATTGGAAGCGCTCGAAGAGTTGGATGGTGCTGTAGAGAGGTGAGCAAAGGCTTGGGCAGCTTTTGAGAAGTCAATGCACTTGGAGGTGGTGGATGGAAAGTAGATTCGAGTGACCAAGGAGCAGTGGGAAAGGGCTCAGGGGTGTTAGAGACAGAAAGAGCTGCTGGCCAAGCTGGATAACAGACTACTGGGGGATGCGAGCAAGGTGAAGGGCACAGGGGGAGCCAAAGTGAGTGTCTGGGCTGGTGAGGGGGAGGAGAAGGATAAGAAGAAGGCAGGGGAGGATAAGGAGAAGTCTAGTAAGGATCCGTATACTGATGGTATGATCGAGGTTTGGGAGGAGGACTGGGAGGGCTCCCTGACCCCAACCCCTCTTATCAGATGTGGCCCAGCTTCATGAAACAGAGTGGTAGAAGATGTGCCAATGCAAGGAACCCAGAGGGTGCAATTCAGAGTTCTGGAGGTGGCATATGGCAGACAGGTGGTGGTGACTGGTGAGGAGGAACTGGTGGATGTCCCGGAGGTATAGGATGAGTCTGCTAGTGCTGGAGCCAACACCACAATGTTGGACGGAGGGAGGCCAGCGACTCCAGGGGGGAAGGAGGTGGGGAACTTACTTTGGATGTGCCGGATGATGAATAACCTGGTGGCAGAAGAGTTGGGGGAGGTGGACTTGTGAGTGATGAGTGATGAGCATTGGGCAGGGATACTGCAGGGGGATGGGGTAATGAAGGCATTGAAGGTGGAAATTCTTGCAGTATACCTAGAGGAGGAAGGATATGAGGTGGATAAGGAGAGGGAGGCAGAGCTGGCGATCATTGCTGGAGAGAGGGCTGAATACTGCTGGAACAAGCATCATGGACTACAGCTCTGGCAGGAGGCATGCATAGAATACCAAGAGGAGTTTGAGGAGAAGGCGGACAGAGAGATGAATGAACTGCTGGCTGGACTGGAGGCTCAGAGAGCAGAAGAGGAGGAGGTGGCTGCGGAATACAATCTGAATACAGCGCAGGAGGAGATGAGCATGGAGCAGTAGAGATCGATTGACAACAAACCATACTTCATTATGAACAGTACAACCAATATTTTTTCTTTGAATGTGAATGGGTTACAGGGTGCTGCTTGATGTAGAAACATTTTTACTTGGATGGAGAGATTGGAGGCCGATCTCTTCCTCTTGCAGGATGTTAGATGTGAGGATGATTCTGATAAGATGGAGTGGACAAAGGAATGGGGAGGCATGGCAATTTGGAAGGGCAAGGTTGGGATCTTGGTTCGGAAAGGCAGAGGGGAGATACAGGAGGTGAGGAGCTGGGGGGAGAGACTGGTCTGGGGTGAGTGGATTCGTGCTGGCTGGGAGCCAGTTACAGTTGGCTCCTACTACTGCCCTACAGTATGGGGTGAGTGGGTAGATTGGGTGAAAGGTTTACAGGAGAGTGGGTGCCTTGCAGAGGCTGGGGTGAATATGCTTGGGGGAGACTTCAATATGGTTCAGGACATACTGTTGGATAGAACAGATGGAGGATGGGGGGCGGAGAGCAGGAGTGGAGGACTGGTGGCATGGGAGGAGCTCGAAAGACTAAGTGTACTGGTAGATGCTGGTAGGGAGTGTTGGGGGAACAGGAGGATTTATACTCATTGGGCAGGGGGTCTGGGGACAAGAATCGACTGGATTCTGACAGCCAGCTGCTGGGGCCTAGATGTTTGGAAGTCACTGGAGGTGGAATGGTGTCCATGGTCGGATCACTGGGGGCTTTTGGGACAGAGGTGCTTTGGGGGAAGTGGGGATGGGCCTGGACATTGGCGCCTCAATTCCTCCTTATTAGATGACAAGACTCAGTGGGATGAGTGGGCTAAGGACATTCAGCTGAGGGTGGAGAACTGGCAGCAGGAAGGTGCCTCAGTTGGGGTTCGGTGGATGAGGATGAAGGAGATGGCCAAGATTTACTGGAGTGAGGCTGGCAAGGAGGCAGGGAAGCAGAGGAGGCATAGAGTGCGTTGGGCTTCTACTAGATTGACTAGGCTCCTGGAGGAGTGGGTGAGGCTGAGGATGTTGGAGGGGGAAGAAGATTGGAGAATAATGAGGGTGAAAATGGAGGTTGGAGAACTACAATAAGTGCTGCGGAAAGAGGAAGAGGCAAGGGTACAGAGCTTGGCAGCACGGCTCCGATTGCAGGGTCTGGAGGAAGGGGAGAGGCCTTCCAAGTTCCTTACAAGGGCCCTTAGGGCATGGCGGGTACAGAAACGGTGGGAAGAGGTGTTGGACTCAGATGGTATACTAGTGCATGGTGTACAGGACATTCTTAGATCGCTGAAGGAGAGATGGAGTGGATTGTAGAGTGAGGAGGAGGGTGGGGCAGATGCCGTGACTATTGACCGAACATTAGAGGATTGGCACCCACCACAAGTCAAGGGGTTAGATGACCTGGTGATACCTGTACAGGAAAATGAGAACCACCAGATTCTTGCCGCGACAATGCCAGGCATAGCACCTGAAGAGGATGGTCTGCCCTGGGACTTTTGGAAGCGAATGGTTGGAGTCCCAGGAGTGATGGGGGAGATGACAGCATTGTGTGACTTTATTCTACAGACCGGGAGATGAGTGGGGGAGCAGGATCTTGGGCTGGTGACGCTACTTTATAAGAACAAAGGAAGGTGGGAGGATTGGAAGAACTGGCGGCTGATAATGCTGCTAGATATGGATAGAAAGTTGATAACTAAGGTGGTGGTGGCAAGACTACAGAAGGTGGCCCAGCAAGTCATGGGTGTTGAGCAGAGGGGATTTGTAGGTGGTCAGCTCATTAGAGATGGCACTGCCTGGGTACATGGAGTCATTGAAGGGGCAAGGGCCTGTGGACTGGATGGGCGTCTAGTCTTCTTGGACCAAGAGAAGGCTTACAACTGGGTGCGAAGAGTCTGGCTGATAAAAGTTTTGAATAGAATGGGGGTTCCATACCAATTCCAGTCAGCAATGGTCAGCCTACTGGAAGGGAGTAGGGCTGCGCTCTTGTGTAATGGGCATAGATGAGTGGCATTTCCCTTGGGTAGGGGGGTGCCCCAGGGGGACCCACTGTCCCCCATCTTGTATGCTCTGTCCCTGGAGCCCCTTATGGATAGAATCAGGTGGAGGATCACAGGGCTCTCAGTCTTTGGCATAGGATGGAAAGTTGGGGCCTTTGCAGATGATATGGTGGTTGGTTTGGGTTCGATTGCTGATGTTGAAGAGCTCAAGAAGACTGTAGAGTGGTATGAGAAGAACTCTGGAGTAAAGCTGAATTGGCATAAGTGTGAAACAATGGTGCTTGGCAATGGTCTGGTGGGAGGGGAGGTTATAGGAACAATCATCCCCAATGGTGAAGTAGTGCGATACTTGGGCATATACTTGTCGGTCTATGGGTCAGTTCTGCCCAGACTTTGGTGGGAGCAGAGGATTGGAATCTGGGAGGAGGCCCTGTAGAGTTGGAGGGGAAGACAATTTTTTCTAGCAGGACGGGTCTCGATTTTGAATGTCTACTGGCTGCCGAAGCTGTGATACTTAGCATATCATCTGGACTTCTCAGCCTGGGTGGTGAAGAGACTGATGAAGTCAGCAAAGGGATGGATTTGGGCTGGAAGGTGGAGTCAGATTGGTTGGGAGACATTGTCCCTATCAGTGGTACGAGGAGGTCTTGAGCTGGTTGACTTTCCAAAATGGTTACACTGCTTGTGAGCATAGTGGCTGAAGAGGGCAGTGGAATTGAGAGGAGGTGGTTGGGTTCCTCTACTACAGAAGATCTGGGAGAGGCGATCATCGCCAAGGGGCTCAACTGGTGATCTCCTCTCATTGGTTGGACTTCGGAGCACTAAACAACTGTGATATAAAGGATTTTGGTGGGGGATAGCAGAGGGGGTGCACCGCATTGGAATTCATTGGCAGGGGAATGAAGAAGAGGAGGCTTGGGACCCGGCAATGTGGAGATGGGATCGTATACTACTGGGTGGCGCTCCTTTAATTGAGTTTGACATTGGTGATGGGATGGAATGTCAAAGGGGACTGGGCCAGGATCTGTGGCCTAGTGGTTGGCAAGGAGTTGGAATTGGCAAAGAATGGGACTGGCATGGTGTTTGGACCTAGAGTGCCACAGTGAGAAAGTGGATGCCACCAAAGTACTGGGTGGTCTGGTGGTGCATGCTGCGAAGGAATGTTATGCTCAACTTTCGCTCAGGGCATCTTATTGTAGGGGGTTGCTTCAACTGTGAGGAGTGCCATAATGTAGGGCAGGAGGGGGGTTATGTACAGATGCCCAAACATTGGCTAGAAGAGTGTGAGGTATTGGGGGATTTTTGGTGGGCGATTGGGGAATACTTGGGGGTACAGCATAGGAGAGATGAAGTGTGGGGGAGGTGGGAGGACTTGAGGGATAGATTGGTAGGAGGGATAGAGAAGGAGTGGATTACTTTGGGCTGGGCTCTGGCTATTTAGATAGAGCTGGCCAGTCACTGGCTATTTGTTTTTGAGGATGGGAGTAGACAGGGTGTGGGGGACTGGTTGTTGCAGTGGCATAGGCTTATGGAAGACACCTTAACAGGCTGGTGGCTTGGTTGGGGGCTGCAGGGTGGTCGGAGGCACCACTTGGTGGAGAAAATTTGTGAACAGAGTGGGGGGAGAGTTGGCATAGTTGGTAAAAGGGTGATTGTTATTCGTGAGGAGGTGAGAAGGAGCCCCCCTATGGGGATTGGGTAGCCAGTGGAGATGATGTATACTTATTCATAGACTAGTAATAAAGGTGGAGTCCAAGTGACTATAAAAAAAAAAAAAAAAAAAAAAAAAAAAAAAAAAAAAAAATTAGCACTACCAGACACTATTAAGATTCATCCAGTCTTCAACATCCAATGTCTCAAGCAATACAATGATAATGATGATGAACTACACAGAACCACCTGCACCTATCATTATTAATGACCAAGAAGAATATAAAGTTGAACAAATCCTCAACAAATGTGGATACAAGAACCACCCTGAGTACCTTGTCAAATAGAAAGGTTACCCAATTCATGATGCAATATGGGAACCCAAGACCAATCTTCAGAATTCCATTGACTTAGTTTAGAAATATGATTCCTTGAACAACTAAAAAAGAATACTCTGACACCTATCAGTATATACTATATATTACCCTCCTGAATATTATAATTATCACAAACGAAATCAAGAACTTAGCAAGTCAAGACAAAAGGATACCAACCCTCTAGAAAAATAGCAAAACTGAAAGCCAGCCTATTCTCCCTATACCACTGGTGGGAAACAAGGCATAGACATTTAAGAAAATTCCTTAGAGAAAATTCTCCAGCAGTGAATGATGTCAGAATCACTTCTAGCACATGGTATTGAACATATGACCCTTTAATATATGAATCCAACACATTAGGCAACTGTACTATGAGCATGCCACTTTCTGAGAAAAATAGACTTCACTGGACTTTTGATCTCTCAAACAGTATAACAACACTAGAACAAAATTAGAAGGCCCTGATGAGGATGTCGAAAGCTAAGAAGGGGAGAGTTGTAAGCACACAACCTTCAAGCCACTGAAATCACATGTCACCTTCTGAACAAGCTACTGAAATCACCTGCAATCTCTGAACAAATCTGAAAATCACCTGCAAGTCATAAAGCTGAGTCAAACTGAAGTCACAGTACACAAAGCTGAGTCAACACGAAGTCATGGAATACAAGATTCACACAAAAACAGAATCTTATCAATTAGGACCAAATACATATATATCAAGCACCAAGACGTGTCGGAACAAAGAACCAAAATAAACAACAACCACAACTTCAGAATATACACAAACATGATCACCGAGATCTATAACCGCATCTATGCTGACATTTGGAATGCTATTGTCAACTGAGCCACACCCCCTCTGCCTCTCATGAATATCCATAGCCTAGCATTCCTCTACTTCGTGAAAGCCTGATGAAATGCCCCTGAACATGCTTAATGAGGTCTACTGAATCAGGCAAATCTCAAGCTACTACTAGATCAGCTGCCTCCTAGAAGACATGGTCGAACACTACCACAATACAAACATTATCCAGATATCTCAACACCAGAAGCTCATTGCCTGCAAACATTGAGAACTCTTCTATGAGTATAGCACTATTATTTCCTGCCTCCGAGTTATTACTGCCGAAATTATTGCTACTCTGTCCTATGGCCAAATCAATAATATGATACAAGAACTTAACCACAAGTACCTTGAGTACATTGAAACCACAGACAGAACCTTCCCACACCCAAATGATCATATCCTGCAAATGCCTAAGTCAGATATGCCATGAAGGACATCTATGATATAATCCACTTTGATGAAGATGAAGCAGAAGACAATGATCCCTCTGATGCTAATATGACCTCAAGCCAAGGATCTTTACCAACCCTGATCACACCACCAACCTTGCTGATGAACTTACAATAGTTCATAACTGTATATGAGACTTATTGGGACAATGATCACTGGTACAAATACCAATCCATGTTTACCTCTGATTACTTCAACTACAATAAAGAGACCAGAGAATATAACCTTTACCTTCAGACAATCCTCGAGATAGAACCAACAACTCTGCCACCTGAGTATGAGTGACATGAACCACAGCCACCAGCTTACTACAACCCTGCAACTCATAGTGCCATAACTTATAGAAGATATGCAGACAGTAAATCTGATAAAAGTGAAGACAATATACTCCTTCTTCACTCACCAACATCTTATCCAGCATATGAGACAGATGATGCAATCCTGTAGGATGGTGATGAAGTCCCAATATATTACTACCTCAGTGAATAAGGAGAAGTAATCCATGAACCACTCTTCTTAGATGACTACTTCATTAGAGATGATATCATTAATGGTGATGTCATTGAAGACTATCCAGACAGTGCCTAAACCTATAAATAGCTTAGCAGTTAAAGTATAGTTAGATTAGCCTTGTATGATGTGACTGTGAACTAACTCAGCAGTCAGATGATCTCTTGATATATCAGATCACACTTATACTATGTAACTGTATTCCAACTCAGTAAGACACTAAGTGCTATATCCATATCTAGCATAGTCCAGATAGCCCCTCACTAGTATAAATACCCCCTCCCCCAGACCTCAGAATCTCAGACCTAAACAATCTGAACACAACTCCTGAGCACTTCCCTACAATATCTCTTTACACAACTACTCCTAGTATAGCAATATCATAAATAGTGAATAAACCTATTTAATAATCCACAAACTACTTTTAAGTAAGTCTGCTCCCTGTCAGGTCCCATACCTAACCCCATCACGAAATTTCCTAATTGGGTATTGTCTGCAGCAATACGGCAATTCAACTAAGCTGGTCTTAGTTTCTTGAACTTCCTGAAATATGGAAAATCCTGAATATCCAGAACTAGTCTGAAAAAGGACTTTGGTTGATATGTCAACCTGATCTTGAAATCAATAAGTGTAGAGGACATACTCCATATGAAATTGATCTTGACCATAAGAAAATAGTCTTCTAGAATATCCAGAACTTCCAGAACTATGTAATAGTTATCCTAAAAAGCAACCCTCTTATAATAGGCTCCTCTTCCAGTAGATCCAAAGCCTTGTTCTCCTCTCTTGGTCTTGATGAGTTCAATGACTTCAGTGATCTTGGGTTTCTTGATTTCATGGATTAGTATCTGGCCAATTCTATCATGCTTCTTGACTTCAAATGGGGTGGTGGAGTTGTGATTTCTGACTATGAGGAAGATCTCACCAGTATAATCAGGGTCAATTACTCCTCCTTCAACTGAGATTTCACTTTTGGCCAGGCTGCTCCTGGTCTTGATAATTCCAGCATGGTTCTCTGACAGCTTAACTCCAATTCCAGTACCATGTAGGGTGGTGGTCTGTAGTTCGAGGGTAGCATCTTGAATGCTGACAAGGTCCATTCCTATGACTCCTTCAGTCTTATATTCTGGGATCTTGGCTTTGGGGTGGAACTTCTTGACTTTGAGAGTAATATCTGGTTCTTGTTCTTCCTCATCATCACTATCAGCTTGAAGCTCTGGGGGCTGGTCATCTTCTTTGGCTTTTCTTTTTGCTTCAGCTTCTTGCTAATGTTTCTGTTGGCAGATTTTCCTGACTTCACTGATACAGGACCAGCAATCATTCAGGTGTTCAGAGTAGTACATCCTAGTACCATGGAGGTATCTTCCTTGATGGGCATAGCCATCGATAATCTTGTTGTACCACTGCTCATCTGTGAGCTTGGGTGTCTTGTTCTTGTTCTTGTTAACCAAGTGCATGAAGACCTCTGTGTTCTCTTCATCTCCTTCCTCCATGTCTGGTAGAACTCCTTTGTGGACATTGATAGAGACTCGTACCTTTCTTCCTCTATAGCTGATCTGCATCTTCTGGGCATTGAGATCAATGATGGCCTTGGCCTTGTGAAGCCATTGGTTGCCAATGAGGATGTCATAGTTAGTAGCACTTGTAACAATCATGTCTACTGGGATGGTAGCTCCTCCTATCTTAATGAGGACTTCTTGGATTTTGCCAAGAGGGGTAGCTTGTATACTGTCTGCTGTAATATAGACCATCTTGGTGGACTCTTCAATGTCCCAACCTAGGCAGTCAATTGCCTTCTTGCTCATGAGGCATCCTCCAGCACCAGTATCAATGATGGCATCAAAGATACAGTCTTCGATCTGATATGGAGTATAGGCTGATGTCTTGCACTGGTCTTCAGATTCTTCACCTGAGTTTTTGGATTCTTTCTGTGCATTGTGAGCTTCTACAATCTTGTACTCTTGATTCTTGGCAGTAGTTGCAAGTTCTACTCTCAACTGCTGTCTGAAGGCAGGGACTTCGGCTAGCTATCCAAAAGTAGCATTGACCTTTTATTCCTTGAGGTCCTTGTAGATATCATACTGGTGAATCTTGGTCTTGTGCAGCTTCTGTTCCTTCTTGCTTTCACTTTCTCCTGAGACTGGAGTAGTGCCTTTAATGATTTGGTGGGCAGCTTCATCTAACTCCATGTCTTGATCAATCTCCTTGAGTTGAGTCTTGCTTTGAATAGTGACAGCTGGGGTCTTCTTTGGTCTTCCAACTGGCTGGCTATTGCTCTTCTTGTCATAGGGCTTGGACCAGGTTCTGGTATCTTTAGTAACAGGGTAGAATTCAAGCTCCTTGTAGTATTCTTCATCATCAGTATCACCAATCTCTTCGATGATTACTGCATTGGTTTGTTCTCTGGTTCTGCTAGCATTGCTTGGTTGGGCTTTTCATCTTATTTTGGTCATGCAATTCTTTGCATAGTGGCCTTCTTCTCCACATATGAAGCATATGATATTGTATTCTTCTGTAGTAGCTGCAAATCTCTGCACTGGTCTCCTATTGGTACTTCAGACTTCTCTAACAACATCACCAAGATGTGTAGTCATCTTGGTAAACTGCTTGGCAAGTTCCTCCACTGGGTCAGCTTTGGCTACCTTGGGGGTAGGTGGGGTTGGTTGTCTGTTTACAACTGTGGTAAGTATGATGCTAGTTGGCTTTGATGGCTCGATCTTGATGCTAGTTATTTTCTCCATTGAGTGTTCAGCAGGGTGTCTGGCAGTCCAATATCTCTGAGCAAAGACCACTTTCTGATCAAGGGTCAGTACAGCTGGGGTAGACTGGATTGCTAGGGCAATTTCAGGGTGAACTCCTTTGAGGAAGGTTGAATCCACTATTTGTTCCTTGAGGGCATCATCATAGTCAGCCAAGACAATCTGGTGGCAGATTCAAGTATAGAATGAGTTGGGATCTTCACTAAGTCTCTGGCAGATAGTATTGAGTTGATCCTTGAGAGCTTGCTTGATCTCTTCAGTATAGTATGTTGTTCTGAGGAAGGCCTTCATGTTGGCAAGTTTGGCTGTACCATTATCAGCAATAGTGGCTGCATTGAACTTGTCTCTGACAGGTCCTCTGAGGCTGACTGGTAGAAGGGCCAATTGTGCATCCACATCAAGAGCTCATACAGCAGTGAATTGTTCAAAGTCTTTAATAAAGTTCAGGATTGACTCTTCAGTAGTATATCCATAGAATATAGGGGGATATATTTCCATATTATCTTGAATTCTTGCAGGGGTGACTCTTGTAGTCAGGGTAGTTGTTGTGGGAGTTGTTTGTTTTTCAGCTTGAAAGTGAGGGATTCATCTTGAATCACCAGCCAATGGGCACCAAGTTGTCATGTAGTGGTCGCTAAGTCCTTCAAATATGTCAGATTCTCTTCAAGGTATATCTCTTAGACTAACTCAAGTTTGTTATAAGCAAGTTCTTATTGGAGCGCCTTCTCAAGGTCTTATAGTCCTCAAACTTCTTATCTTTAACTGTCTTGTTATCTCTTAGATTGCTTGTAAGGAAGTATGTGTAAGTGAACTTGACTGACTTTATTTCAGAGGAAATAAGAGGGATATTTATACAAATATAATTCAATAGTTGCTAATATATAAAGCTAAATATAAATTCCAATAACTAAAATAAAATTCCAAGACAGGAAAAACTGCTAAGTTCCAGAGTTGGTACTAATAGTTGTACAGGTTCAAGATACTGATATAATTTCAGTGGTATAGGAAAATGATGCTAGAATAATTCAGTATCACATCAGAATATCAGTGCTGGAATAATTTGGTGTCACCAAAGGACTTTAGAGCAGAATGTTCAAGACCATAGGGGTTTCATCCTCATCAGAGGTCAGGATGTCTTTGAAGGAGATGAGGTTCACAAATTCATCATTATTATATATATCATATGGGATGACATCATCACTAATGATGTTATCACATTTGGCAGCAGTGGGAAGGAGGTCTGGGGCTCTCCAGTCTATGAGGTTCTCTTCCACAAAATAGGGAACAAATGTGGGGTCTTGGAGAGGTCTAATCTAGATGCTTGGACCTTGGAATACTGAGATCAATCCTTGCAGGAATTGGTCTGGATTGTCCTGAAGGATGGGATGTCAGAAGTCTTCTACTTTATCACTATTGAGGGTGATAGTAGACTGAGCTTCTGTAGCCATCCTGACTTCTAGTGCATTGATATGGCAGGATGACAGATCTCTGAAATCTGAGACTCTAACATACTCCAAGTTGGGGATTGACCATAGTGCATGCCTGAAGATCTGATAGATCTTCTTAGCTGTCCTTATTTTGTGTATATCCATGAGAGTGGCATCTTGTAGCTCTTGAGTGCTGGCCTGTGGGAACTCCTAGTAGAGAAGGTTTCCTATTTCATATTCCTGATATATTTGGAGGCATTCAGTAGCAATAGTAATCCTTGTTTCCATTTCATGGTAGTAGAGGATAAAGTGATAGAGATCTGCAGTACCGTCAAGTCCTTCGGGACTGCTGATACTTGAAAAAATTGGAACAATACAGAGAAGATTAGCATGGCCCCTGCACAAGGATGACACTATCTTCCTGAGTGGATAGCCCTATATGGGCAAGTTTTTGAGATCTGCAGTACCCAGGTTGACACTAGGAGTCCTTCTTGAGTGAGTCCCTATGGCTCTTCTGATGTCTTAGAACATCTTTTCTTTGACTGAGGTATCTTGGTGGTTCCTTGACCTTGAGGTTTGGTGGGCAGCAGGCATTTTATTTATAGTAAGTCTTTGAGCTATTTTGGGATTAGTGGGTCTTATTGGTTACTGTTACTGCAGTTCCTTGATCCTTCTTTTATATTCCTCAAGATACCCCTACTGTGGTTACAATGACTCACAGTTGTTTATTATTGCTCATCTTGTATGCCATATAATCTTCTTGTGCTCCGATCTGGTAGCTTGTAAGGAAAGGCTGTCTCCTGTGCTGATGTCATCATTCTGGGGTCACTGCTACAATAGTTATATTTGTTGGGTTCTGAAAATAAAATATCATTTGTTAAATAATGTGAATATAAAGCTAATTTATATTAAATCCACTATAAACCAAAATTACAGCACTATTAGAAATATTTTAAAAAGAAAACAAGAAGAGAAAATTGCTCTATAAGAAAATTTAGATAAAAAGAGAATTATCTACAAAATTTACTAACAAATATATTCAGTCCTAATAAAAGCATAAATACTACTTACTAAAAAATAAAAATATGAAAAGATTATATTCTTTTATATTTTTAATACACTATATAGAAGAAATTTTACAAAACTAGATAAACTGAATATAAAAATATATAGAGTAAATGATATAATTATAACTGAATACAAGAAAGCACTCTAATTTTTAAAAGTTAGATATAGTTGTAGTTGCTCTTCCAAAGTTTCCAAGGAAGTATTTGTTGAGATATATAAGATTTTTCAAGCTCTTTTCAAGCCAGAATAAGATATCTTTTTGATAGCACAACTCAAGACCATAGATGGTAAATCTATAAGCATTAGTTATTATCTTAAGAAGAAAGCTTATACTAATAAAAGAACTTTATATTGCTGAGATTACAATACATCTCTTTGTCAGAAAACCTATTTAAATATATTGAGAATTGGTTATATCCATTTTGAAAATATATCATAGCTCTATAGTAATACCAAAAAAATGCCTCAGTAAAAAACTAAAATGGTAATCAACCAGAATATTACTACTATTATTAAGAATTTTCTTTTAAATTATACCAAAGTTCATGGACTATCTAGTTTAGTGAGAAATGTTTTTTTTTTTTTTTTTTTTTTGGACTTCA
>RBNI01004691.1:0-13612 GCA_003990745.1 Jimgerdemannia flammicorona | reverse complement strand
AAAAAAAAAAAAAAGATGGCCTTCTGGTACATCTGAGGGCTCAGTGACTAGAAGAAGGAGAGTGGCCAATCAAGTATCTATCTAGTGTTCTGAAGGCCAGGAAGGTGTGACATAGCTGGATTTCAGTCTTACAAGAGGATAGTATTAAAGTCTCTGATATTACTAATATACTTGAGAAGGTCTCTGAGCAATGACAGACTCTCTGAAGTAATGATAGTGAGGGTTGAGATAATGGTATACTGGATATGGCAAATGCTCCATTGGTGTAGAACTGATCAGTAGTAGCATTACTAGAGATAGAAACTTCTGTAATAGGCAGAGTGTCCTTAGAGAAAGTGTTAGAGGTTTTGCAGAAGGTGCTGAGTAGTTCATTATCTGGAGAGGATAGGGCTACCTTGAGAGTTTTAGAAGAAGTTCCAGGCTGAGTTTAGTACTTAACTTATTGTAATGATCAACTTTGTATTGAAGGAGAGCCAGTGAATTGGTAATAGTAACTTAGAGTTAATTTCTCTACTATATAAGAGAAAGGTAACAGAAGGGTGCAGCAGAACTAAAGGCTGATTATACTGTTGAATGTTGATAGAAAATTAGTCTCAAAGGTCTTGGCAGAGAGAATGTAGCAGTAAATTGGCAGGCTGATGGGTGAGGAGTAGAGAGGTATTGTGAAGGAGTAGCAGATCAAGGATAGTACTACTTAGATATAGAATGTATAGGAGTCATTAGGTTTATGTGAGGATAGTCTTCTTTGATAAGAAGAAGGTATATGATAGGGTGTAGTGGTATTATCTGGAGGCTATATTATATAAGACTGAGTTTAGTTTAGAAGAGATTGGAAGGCTTATAGAATTGGTATATAGCTATAGAGCTATAGTTCTGATAAATAGTTGGTATGGTCCAGAGTTTGCATTAGGTAGAGAAGTTCTACAGAGGAATCCCCTCTCTCTCCTTCTTTATATTCTCTCTCTAGAGCCCATATTGATCTGGCTGAAAGAATGGCTAACTGGTCTATGAATGGAGAAAGTGGTTTAGAAGTTAGGGGCTTTTACAGATAATATAGTAGTGGGGTTAGGTGATATTGAGGATGTGGATATTTTATAGAAGGAGATTGGATAGTATGAGAGATTGGCTGAGGTGAAGTTGAATTGGAGAAAGTGTGAGATTTTGGAGCTTGGTGCTGATTTAGGGATTGAGGGTGGGTTCAGATAAGTTGTGCCTACTGGAGAGACCATCAGATATTTGAGTATTTGGTTCTCAGTATTTGGAACAGTACTGTCAAGAGAGTGGTAGTATAGGATGGTGCAGAAATAGAAAGATACATTAATAGGCTGATCTGGACATAACTTTTCTTATAGTGGTTTTGAATATATACTGATTGCCAAAGTTGTAATATTTAAGATATTATTTGAACTTTTCTGGATAAGTGGTGCAGCAGTTGAAGAAGACTATTGAAGGATGACTTTGGTGAGAGAGGTAGCTATAGATTAGATAAAAGTCATTAGTACTACAGGTTGCTGATAGGGGCCTGGGGTTGGTTGACTTTTAACAGTAGTTGAAGGCTCTTAGGGACTGATGAGAGCACCATCTTATAGAGCTGGGAGAGGGAGATAGGGGTAGGCTGATGATGGATAATTGGGAGATTAAGTTTTATCCTTAGAGTGAGGAGTGAAAGGATATAAGAGGGCTGCTTCAGGTTAGAATAGTTGGTAGATTGTAGTATAAAGATTTCTGGTGGAGTATTGTAGAGGCCTGATTAGCTATGAGGTTGGCAGAACTTAATGTTAGAGAGGATGTTGACCCTGAGTAGTAGTGGGAGAGACTGGAGTGAGTAATAGAATATTAAAGGAGTATTCTTTGGTTGAGGCTATAGAATAAACTAGGATAGGGCCCCTTGAGAGATAATCAGTTGGTTGGCAAGTAGTTAGAATTGGTAATATATAAGAGTAGAGTCAGGTCTGAGACTGGGCAGCAGTCTTACATCAGATAGTATCTCTTAGATATTAGGTAGTATAGTAGTAATTTTTGAGGAGAAATATAATATTGAGTTATTGAATGAGCTGAATAGAGATAGATAGTTGTTAGGATTGTGAGTAGTATACTGAACTCTATAGAGAGATAGTTCAGATACCAGAGTATGTCTTAGTGGTCTACCCTGGAGTGAAAAGTTATTGGCAGAGCTTAGAAGAGTACTGGAGCTTGGAGAGGGGGAGACCAGGAGACTCTATAAGTGTAGTAGTCCAGAGGCAACTGGTGGAAGAAGTTGGTGATATTTGGGGAGACATTGGTCAGATCTTGGAGATATGAGTCTTGATGATCTCATACTGATAGTGGATCTTTAAGAGTGACTATTGGATGGAGATTGGAAATTTAATAGAGTGATAGTGATGGCTTCTGCAAGAGTGGTGGTATCAGGGGAGGTGGTGGGAGTTGGGGGTCATAAAGAAGGTACAGAATATTGTTTTAGAGAGTTAGAGTCATTTAGTACTAGATGATAGAGAGATATAGTGGAAAGTTGATATTAGCTGATTGGTCTCTTAAGATATTTGGTAAGTTTTTCTTAGATTGAGATTGTTAGTGATCAATGAGATCAGTGATTTATATATTGTTTATATATCTGTTTTAAGTAATAAAGAAGTCTAAGTAACTAAAAAAAAAAAAAAAAAAAAAAAACTAGGTCTTCTATACTATTAGTATTATAGTATTATTATTTTCAGTATGAGTTGCTGTTATAAATATAGCTCTTACTGGTCTTTGAGACTGAATAGTATTAGAGCTACTTATTATTATACTAATAAAGTCCTTATATTAGTATATTATAATAGAATAAATGTAATAATATATAAATGAAGCAAATGATACAAATAAATGATATCCAGCTTATTTTCTGCAATTAGCATTATAATAGTAACTAATCATTGTCTAATAACAAAGATCCTGATCATAAAGATATTTCTAATTACAAACCACTTGATCATAAAGGTTATGATCACAAACCTCATCTATAGTTATCAAATTAGTCACTCATACTTAGTCAGAAATCATAAACCAACTTGTATAAATACCCTCTAGTTTTTATCTGAAATAAAGATAGTTTTAGTTTAGTTCTTAATATAAGGATCAATTTTCTCTCCATATATACATTTTTTTCTAAGTCTTAGTAATAACATCTAAGTGATTCTAGTGTTTCTGACTAAACTCCAGAAGTCTAGCTAACTTCTATCAGAACTGAGACCAGTATATAAATCACAAAGACTTAAGTAAACCCCTTATTGAATTTGAATTCCAAGATAAATTCAGTCTGTATATAGTAAAGAACAAGTCTCTTATAACTATGGTTAATAAGAAAGATACTACTGCTATAACTACTTTCAAGTGAACACTTCCTCATACTGAAGGCTTCTTGATATACTTATATATTAAGTCCCTAAGTAATATCTTATTTCTCTAATTATTCAAAGAATAAGAGAGAGGTAGAAATAAGAGTTATTATAACTTAGTTGTAGCAGAATTACCAAGCCAAGATAACATTAAGAATATACTCCTAAGAAGTTGGAACAAAATCAATCTTAGATAGGAGTAACCTCAGAATCAACTATAGATTTCTAAGAAATAAACTTATAAACCAGAGCTAGACAAGTAATTGTCATTAGGACCAGATGGTATCAGAAAACTTCAGGCTTCAGAACTCACTAACTAGTAATTGATCAAATATACAAGAATCTATATAAGACTTTTAGAAACTTCCACCCAGATATTAGAAATATAGTCAGCTACTATAGGTTCTATATACTTCTCTATAACTATCTTGGAACTACAAGAACTCAAGAATCTACTGCTATAACTACTTAGGAATTTTTAGACTATATTTCACTCTCTGTAGTAAGAGTAGTAGCTGCTGAGTGGATAGTATCTAATAGATACCATCATACTTCTACTCAAACCTCTCTCTACTATTAGCTAGTGTAACAGTGACCTCAGAATGATGACATCAGCACAGGAGACAGCCTTTCCTCACAAGTCACCAGATCAGAGCACAAGGAGATCATACAGCATATGAGATGAGCAATAATGACCAACTGTGAGTCATTGTGACCACAGTATGAGTATCTTGAGGAATATAAAAGAAGGATTAAGGAACTGCAGTAGTAGCAACCAACAAGACCCACCAATCCCAAAATAGCTCAAAGACTTACTATAAATGAAATGCCTGCTGTCTGCCAAATCTCAAGGTTAAGGAACCACCAAGGCACCTCAGTCAAAGAAAGGATGTTCCAAGACATCAGAAGAGCTATGAGGACCTGCTCAAGAAGGACTCCTAGTGTCAACCTGGGTACTGGTGACCCTTATCATTATATCCTCTACTGCTGTGAAATGGAAACAAGGATCACCATTGCCACTAAATGCCTCTAAATGTGGCAGGAGTATGAAATAAGAAACCTCCTCTGTCAGGAGTTCCCACAGGCTAGCACTCAAGAGCTACAAGATATTACTCCCATAGATATATATGAAACAAGAATAGCTAAGAAGATCTATCAGATCTTCAGATATACACCATGGTCAATCCCTAACTTGGAGTATGTCAGAGTCTCAGACTTCAGAGATCTGTCATCCCACTGTATCAATGCACTAGAAGTCAGGGTGGCTACAGAAGCCCAGTCCACTATCACCCTCAATAGTAATGAAGTAGAAGACTTCTGGTACCCCATCCTCCAAGACAACCCAGACCAATTCCTGCAAGGATTGATCTCAGTATTCCAAGGTCCAAGCATCTAGATTAGACCTCTCCAAGACCCTACATTTGTCCCCTATTTTGTGGAAGAGAACCTCATAGACTAGAGAGCTCCAGATCTCCTTATTCCTGCCACTGCTGAATGTGATGACATCATCAGCGATGACATCATCCTGCATAACTTTGACATACCCGAAATACATGATGAAGCATGTGAAGTATACGAAATGTGCAACCTACATGACAAATTCACAGACCTTATCTCCTTCAAAGATATCCTGACCTCTGATAACGAGGATGAAGCCTCCATGGTTCTGAACTTTCTGCTCTAAGTTCTTTATTACACTGAATAATACCAGCACCAGTATTTTGATGTAACACTAAATAATGCCAGCACCGGTATTTTGATATAATACTGAATAATGCCAGCACTGGTATTTTGATGTAACACTGAATAATACCAGCACCAGTATTTTGATGTGATATCAAATTATACCAACATCCTGAACCTATACAATCATTAGTGCTGACCCTGGAACTTAGCAGTTTTTCCTATCCTGGCATTTTATTTTAGTTATTGGAGTTTATATTTAGCTTTATATCTTAGCAACCATTGAATTATATTTTGTATAAATACCCCTCTTATTTCCTCTAAAATAAAGTCAGTTCCTCTTAGTACAATACACACACTTCCTTACAAGCAATCTAAGAGATAACAAGATAGTTTAAAGATAAGAAGTTTGAGGACTATAAGACCTTGGGAAGGTACTCCAATAAGAACTTACTTATAACAAACTTGAGTTAGTCTAAGAGATACACCTTGAAGAGAATCTGGCATATTTGAAGGACTCAGCAACTACTATATGACACTAGTTATATACTATATCACTACTATATCAAGATATATATAATAATGAATAGGCAGATCATCTACTCTCTACTGCTGATCAAGAAGCAGGCCCATTTACCTAGCCAAAAACTGATATTCTCTTTGAAAGATCTAGTCAGTATAAGGATGCACTATCTCATCAAAAAAGAGAGTCAGACAAAAACTCTGCAGAATACTAGTCTGATGATAACTAACAAGGAGTAGCAGGTCTAGGAATATATCAAAGACTCATAGATCAAGAAGATCAGACCCCAGAGCTAATCCAGATACCTATATAGAGGTTTGGTTTACTCACTCTTATAGGACTCTTTGATCTGATCTCTGGGAATCAAGCAACTCCAAGTTATACAGCACTATAACCTCATCAGGCAGAACAATCTTCAGGAAAATCTACTCCCACATACTCCCTACTAGCAGTCAATACAATGGTAGATATCAACATTTAGACCCTAACTGCCCAACTAGCCACACTAGTAGAGATAGTAGGACAAATTACTAAACAAAACAACCTCACCAAGACTTTGAGAATTCTCACTTTCAGTAGAAGAAATAGTGATATTGAAATCTTCATCAATATAGTAGATATAAGATACTAAACAAACTAATGAAATAATAATCAAGTACCTATAGAGATGTTTACCAATAACAGAGACAATACTCTCTAATAGTTGTTTGTTACATCAGCAGTATAAGTAGAAACAGTGACTATATTCTTTACTAAAACAGCAGCCAAGTTCTGGTATACTCTAGAAGAACACCCAGTAATTTGGGAAGACTGCCCTCAAGTTACTGGACAGACACTTGGCTAAGTCAGATCAGATTAGGATAACTATATAGTAGACCTAGGACTTAAGACCCTACTACTGACCAAATTTCAAAATGCAGTCTATATATAAAACTTGGAACAAATTAGTTCAGATAAAGTTTCACAAGAATGATGAGAAGGACCTAGAAATATTTATCACAAAGATAGATGCCTACCTTAAAACTGTGGAACTTATCTACCAGAAAAACAATTTGGCCATTAATGATATTAGGGCTAATTATCTCTTTGTAGCTCTATCAGACTGACTTACTTAGAAGATTAAGGAATAAGGCCTCCCTCAAGAATGTCCCCACTACTTATGGTACTTTGTCTAGATATAAAGACAAGTCTATGGAATTCTTGCTATATAGGCCTTACAAAATCTAGAATACAGAAAGGATAACTAGGACAGAAGAAATCCCTCTAGAAGGAATGATCAAAAGAATGACCAAAAGAACCAGTAAAACTCCAGAGATCTCAGACCTCCCAATGAGGATGAAAAGAAGTAGCTTTGCAAAAAGAATTATACTTCATCTGCAAGAAGGCAGGATATATCTTCTCTAAATACTCTGAGAAAAGAAACAGATCAGATAAATCTGATAATCAGAACATCACTATTATTGAATAATAACTAGGAATAAAGAACCCTGAGAATATTATCAAAGTACAGAAGATATGGTATAAAGCTATCATCCCTACTAAGACTCATTCTACTAATACTAGATATGACCTCTATAGCAGCTAAGACCTCACTATCCTACTAAGTATCAATGCTATAGTATATACTGAAATTGCAATATAAGCTCTTAAAGAAATATACATCCACCTTACTGAGTAAAGCAGTCTAGCCAAAGAATTCAACATTAGGCTAAGAGGAGGAGTAGTTGATTAAGAATTTACTGGAGAAATCTATATTATCTTGTGAAATTTTGGAGATATCTCATTTGAAGTCAAAGTAGGCCAAAGAATTATCCAGGCAATTATTGAAGAAATCTATCAAGATCTCACTATTAAAGAAGTCCCTGAGCTCTTCCAGACAGACTGTAGCAAGAAAGAGTTTGGATCAACCAATAAACCCCCCAGTCAAAAGATTACTACTCTGAAGGAAGATGATAAAAACTGGTATAAGAGAATTGCACCATGTAGATAATGTCCTCATTCTATCTAAATGTACTATATGGAATATATTAGTGAATATATATACCTATCTAAAGTCTTCAAAATCCAATCTGAGAAACACTAAGTTTAACAGACTGAGGAATCCAAAACAGACTATCCTCCTTATGAAGAATAGAGAGAGACTGACTTTAAGGAGACTAACAGCAATTGGGACAATGAGAACAAAGAGCTCAACTTCATTAAGAAGGAGGACAGTTATATCAAGTTTATAGGCCAAGTTTACAGACAAGATGTCAATGTCTTACTGAATAGTAGTATTACTGAAAATTACATTAGTACTAAGACTACTAAGAGAATTGGAGCCTGAAGCAGACTAGCTATTGAGAAAAGAAGTATTATCTTTAATGATAGCAAGATCATATCTTTGACCAAGATATATAAAGATCTATTGCTCAAGATTGGCAAATACCAAGAGAAGTTAAACTTCAGTATTATAGATCTTCCAGAATACAACATTATCCTAAGAAAGGCCTGGTTGATCCAGTATAACCCAGACATCAACTAGAGGACCAATAAGATTAACCTGACTCATAAAGATAGAAAGATCACTCTGTCACCTCAAGAAGATACATATCAACTATTAAGGAATTGAAATCATTTTAGTAATTTAGATGAAAAGACTTTCTGGTAAAAAAGAAAATATATACTTCATCTGTACTATGCAAGAAATCACTAATGCTCTAAGTAGCTCAGTCTTACCAGAAGCTCAAGAACTATTTGAGAAATTTTAAGATATATTTCAGAATCCAAAGGACTACCATCTAAGTACCAAATTCAATATAGAATTAACCATATTCTAGGATCTGAACCTCTATACAAGAGTATCTACCAGCTGGTACAATCTAAACTCAAGATTCTCAAGGATGAGCTGACTAAACTACTGGCCCAAGAATATATTAAACTCAGCTGTTCTCTATTTAGAGTTCCCATTCTATTTGTCAAGAAGAAGGATAGCTCTCTGTGAATATGCATTGACTATAGAGCTCTCAATAAGATTACCATTAAGAACTAGTATATCTTATCTAGAATTGATGAGCTCCTATATTAAATTTTTAAGGCTAAGATCTTTTCTCTACTAAACTTGCAAAATGGTTACTACTAGATCCTTATTAATGAGAAGAACATTGAGAAGATAGCTTTCTGAATATAGTTTAGATACTACTAGTTCTAAGTCATATCTTTTGGGTTAACCAATATACTAGTAATATTCTAGTATCTGATGAATGATATTTTTGGATGACAGGAAGGGGATTTTGTGCAGATATCAGAATATTAGCTGAGAGAGTATGAGATACTGAGAATCAATTGAGTGTTGTGAGAAGAGAAGATGGTGAGAGGGATTGATGAGAGGATCTGAGAGATAGATTAGTAGAGGGGGTTGGAAAGAAGTGGCTCACTTTGAGTTAGTTTTAGCTATATAGATAGAGCTAGTGAGATATTAGTTATTTGTATTTGAGAAAGAGAGATATTTGGGATTGAGAGAGTGGCTATTGAGTGAGAAGAGTTGATAGAGGACATTTTGATAGACTGGTGGCTGGAATGAGATCTGTAGAGTAATCAGAGATATTATCTAATAGAGAAAATTTATAGATAGAGTAGGGGAAGAGTTGAGATAGAGAGTGATAAGGTAGTATTTAAGTATGAAGATATAGAGTGGGGGGGGCTCTAGGGAGATTGGGTAGTAAGAGAGGGTACTGTATTTATATTTAATAGATTGATAATAAATAGTAAAGGCCAAGTAATTATAAAAAAAAAAAAAAAAAAAAAAAAAAAAAAAAAAAAAAAAAAAAAAAAAAAAAAGATAAAAAAGAAACTATTCAAAGAAGACTAAAGGAAAGAGTTTAGAAATTATTATAATCTTCATGATATTTCTTTTGAAGATATAATAAAAGATATTACTGAATGAATTGCAAAAGTTAAAATTAAACATAAAAGTTTTAAAAAAACTATTAAGAAACTTTTATTAGATTATTCTAAATTAATAGAAGAGGATATAGAAAATAAAAGAGTTTATTAGTTGAAAGGAGAACCATAAAAATTATTAAAGAAAATTAAAAATAGTAAATTAGATAAACTTAATGAGGTTATTATGAGAATTATTGAGAAATAGAAAGTGGATACTAAAACTCACTTTATCTCTTTTACTAAAATTAGCAAGAAATATAATGATAAAAGAAAATATCTTTAAAAGAGGAAATTAGAGATAATTCAGAAATCATTTAGCAAAATCATATTATGATTGAAAATTAAGAAAGAGAAATTCAAAAATTATAAAAGAAAGTAACAGATAATATAAAATTATTGAGAAAAGTAAGAGAAACAATTTAAATATAGAAAACACTGCTTAATTTAGCCAATAAGTTTTTGCCTCCTTTGCCTAAAAAGCAAAACAAATTTCAATACTTAGGAATAGAAATAAAAGTTAAGACTCAGAAATTAGTAGAAAAAATTAAGTCTCAAACTCAAGAAATAATTACTCAAATAGAAGTTAAGATTAAGTAGTATAAAAGAACTACTTTATATTGTTTTAGAATTAGAGAAATGAGGCGAAGGCATAACTTGTAACTTTTGCTCTAATTTTAATAAGAGTAATAAAGTAGTTTATCAAATCAGAACTCAGAGTAAAGTAAGTTATACATATATAAAATAGTTAGTAATACTTGCACTTATGAAGAATATAAGAAAAAATTTGAGAATGATAAACTATCTAAATATGAGAAATGTTGACAATTAAAGACTAGAATGAGTTTTCACTATAATTGTTCTAATAGTAATAAAAAAGAACTTCCAGTCTTATCTTATAAAAAAAGAGTATCTACTAGATATGAATAGCAAATAAATACCTTATAAGAATAATTAATAGACAATAGCTGAAGAAAGAGAAGTCTATGAAAAAATCCAAAAAGTGAAGTAAAAGATAGAAGCAAGAATTTTAAATAAGATTAAAGAATTAGAGGCAGAAGTAGAAAGGTTAAAAAAATTAAACAAATTAAAAACCCAATTAGAGCTAATTTGCAACTCAAATCAAGGTTAAAAAGCAACCTTAATTAAAAGTAAAAAAGTAAATATTTTTATTTATTGATAGTATAAATTGGTTTTAGATAAGTAATATCTTTAAATTCATCTTAGATATATAAAGGAGCAAATATTGTAATAAAGATATTCCTAGTATTTCAATTCTATAAGAGGAGATACTAGTACTGAAAATAAGAAGGTCTTAATTATTTCTATAACTTTTGAAGTTTCAGATTTACTACTTTTTAATAGTTTGAATTCTTGGAATAAACTATTGGTGATTTTTTGAGCTTTGACAGTATCTGGATTTATTCTGATAAAAAGAAGATATTGAAGCTTTTGTATATCAGACAGCTTCTTGAAGTATATGTATATATTTCCAAACTACTCAGAATATTAAAGTATTGAAAACTTTTGCTATTATTATAATGCTATACTTTATTTAATCTGGTGATGCTAGACATTTTTACTATATTGATGATATAATTTATACAGTCTATCATAGTTTTGCAATAAAGTCTTTTAATCAGATCAAAACTACTATCATATTTAAATTTGATATAGTCTAGAACTATGAAGTTCAATTTAATATTTTCATAATATTTATAAATTACCAAATATAAATAAAACCAGAGAGTGACATTATTTTTGTTTTATCTGTCCACATTACTGCAAGTGATTTTTAAGTATCTTTTACCTTAATTTTATCAATGATTAAGCTAAGCATATTATTTAGACCCTTTCTAAGCAGTTCATTCTCATTAAGAATATAATTAATTTACTTATAGACTACTTTATCTTAGATTTCAAACAAATATACTTTATGAGTATTAAGATAATACACTTTATCAATCTGTTGATCAAAATGAGGTACATAGATATTTTGAGCTCAGTCATACTATATAGAGCAACTGTATTAATATTGCAGAATGATATCTTACTTTTCAGTATAAAATAATTCTGATCAATAAGTTTTCTTTGTTCTTCTGCTAATTTGATATTTCTGTTATAATAATTTTATTCTAGCTTGGCTTTAGTGAGATGCTCTTTATATCTCTTTAATAAGTCTTGAGCCTTTTCTTTTTTACAAGCTTTGAATTGTAAATAATTTTACAAATGTTGACAGATATCACATAAATTGGTTCAAGAACTCATAATTTGAATATGCAGAGTTAGCTAATGCTACAATTTACAGAAGGTATTATATTTCAGAGCATATAAAGTACTATCTTCCAGGCTAGCTAAAAAGTTGTAGTGAACAGATTTAAAGCTCATTTCTGCTGATAAAAAGATTAATGATTGAGTTATACAATTAACATTTCTCACCAAACTAGGCAGCCCATGAACTTCAGCATAATTTAAAAGAAAATTCTTAACAGTAGTAGTGATGTTCTGATCAATCATCATTTTAGTTTTTTACTAAAACATTCTTTTGGTATTGCCATAGAGCTATGATAAAAGGTTATTTTTCAGCAGATGATCTCATATATTTTCAAAATAAGTATAACCAATTTCCAATATATTTAAATAGGTTTTCTGGCAAAGAGATATAATACAGTCTCAGTAGTATATAGTTCTTTTATTAATGTGAGCTTTCTTTTTAAGATGGCAACTAGCACTTATGGATCTACTATCCATTGTCTTAAGTTGGACTATTAAAAGATATCTTATATCTCTCTCAGAACACTGTAATAAGCCCATCCTCTACTTGTTGGATTGCATCTTCAACACTATGCACTGTTGGTATCTTTGGCAGAGAGTATGGTGCAGTTGGCACAGGCGGCTCGATCTTGGTGGACACATGCTCAGGCTTAGGTTCAGGCTCCAGGATTATCGTAGCCTCAATGACAAATTGTTTCTTTTGTGGTGGCCATGGTTCCCCTTCGCAATGTGGACATTTACAATCTGAAAATGACTTATCTGAGCCTCTATCCTACCATCTCTCTGCATCATTCCATCCAAGATCAATGGCAGCAAACTCCTTTACCTATACTTGCTGTTGGTGATCTACATAGACTGGTCACTCATTATGCTCATATTCAGGAACTTGGCAAAGGTCAAACAGGCTGTTCAGCAAATCCAGCTTTCGTTTTGCCTTACGTAGCTTCTCAATTCCTGGTGGCAATCATTTATTGACCTCATCTATAGCTGCCTTGAAGATATTAACAGGAGGCCGTGAATGTACCAAGTCAAGATCAATGCCATACAATTTGGTAAGCCTAACCGAGGACAGGGATGGAGATGAGACCATGGGCAGACTACCAGGTTCATCTGCCATGGAGGCAGTGACTCTTGGGGGCCAGAGGAAGAAGAGTCGGCAACTCGGGAGTCAACTTGGGAGCCTGGCAGAGCAGATGATACTGATGCCAACAATGAGCTAATGGGCGCAGTTGAGGGAGTGACAAGGTCAGAGCTGGTGGCAGTGAAGTGGGAAGACATAGAGGGTGTATTGGGGAGAGATGTTTGGTAAGGTTTGGGATAGAGGTTTGTGCTTATTCCACTGGTAAATGGGCAGTATTTTGGTTTGTGACGCTACGCCTGTTTTAAGCTTTCCAATTTTGGTATTGCCAGGGAAACCGGGGTCCACTGGTACCAGCCGCAGGGATCACAAGACGTTAAAAAGGCCCAGTACCCTGGAGTACGCTTGTGTCATCCAAAAATCTTTTCGCCTGGTACCCTGCCGCAGCTAATTCTCTCTTGCCTCTTCTCTCTCACTATTCTGGCTGCCTCTAAGTCCTTTGGTACCAGATAAGCTTGCTGCAATTATTTGGGACGTGCTGCAAATTTTTAACGCGTTTAAACATTTTCCTCTTCACAGTGCACTTTCAAAACATGACAACGTATATACTTCGACGCACCCGCAGAAAATTAGACGTATGACGCTATTGCAGCAAACTATTGCGCCGACGATAACATTAGTCGCGTTTTCGACCGTATTAAGAAGGATCTTCAGCGACGTGCTGAGAGGGAAGATCGCGATGCCGTGCATGCACAAAGG
>RBNI01004690.1:0-13613 GCA_003990745.1 Jimgerdemannia flammicorona | reverse complement strand
TTTTCCAGCTGTATATTTATAGTGCCCGCCGCCCTATCCCACCCCGGCACTCTTTATTGCCTATTCTAATATCTTAAGTACAAAGTCTATCTAAAGCCACAAGACAAGAGCACAGTAGAAAGACTAGCATCCTGCACATAGAGACCCACAGCCAGAAGACAGGAGCACATCAGAGACAGGAAGGAGCACAGCAGAAAGTATGGCGGAATCACATCGGACGTCCGGACCTAGTCATTATGATGGGGGCGAGAGAAAAATTATGCAATGCAATAGTTTGGAATCAGATTGAAAATTTCCAACAAGTGTGCGACTGCCCATTGGATGGAGCGCTGTGATGACGGCGATGGTGGCGAATGGCTTGTGGGCCTCGATGGTTCGATGGTGACGCCATATTCTGTGATGTCACAGTCTCGACATCTGTTTCATAGTAGCCGTTAAAATATAATACAAAATCGCAATGCTTGATACACACCTGCACGGCTGACGATTCGATGGCCAACACTGCCAAATGCATCAATAATATAATTAATGAATGTATTACAGAGCGTTATAATATTCTATAACATTACCAGCTCTTGATCACTTATTGGCGCATAAGCCCAAGACAGAGACATGACTTTGATTAATGCTTTTGACAGGCGACCCTTAGAAGCTACTCTTATAAAAGCTTTTCGCTTCACAGCTCCCACTAAACAATCCCAACCACATTATGTTGCATGCTTTTGCAACCATCATTACATTCAACTTCATCTTGAAAATGAGTAAATACCATTTATTTGTTCAAATGCTTTGCACTCTTTCCATTTGTGTTTACTATATATAGTTCCACCAATATGTAGAAGTAGACGTGGAACAGGAATGTTGTAAGTCTAACATATTGCAATCAATTGAAAGCAATCTCCTAGGTGGCATAGGAACTAACAGAAATGCTTATCAATTTGTTATATTCTTTATAATCCTGGAAATTCATATCCTTCATCCCCCATCTGGTACTTCACAAACTCTAAAGCTAAGCAAAATATTTTCCACTATCCATCACATAATGAATCAAATAAAATAAAAGATAAAACATAATAATTTTTTTTTTTTTTTTTTTACTATATAGTAACTACAGTAAGATCTTCAACTTTTGTATGCAAAATAGAAGTAATGTATAAATATGTAAGAAAGAAATGTGAAGAAAGGAGGGGGAGGGGGGAAAGTGAAGAAAGGAAGATATTTCTAGATACTACTTATCTTTATTATAATTCTGTAGCTTGGCAGTCTATACTATTAGAACTATATTTATCTAATCTATTATCATTTATACATACCTTAATATTATAGTTTGATATTTATAGTCTAGTATTTGCAGATAATTATTAGTAGTAGATAGATTATTAAAGAAGTAAAATAAAAATTAAATGAAGTGATTTCAAAGAGATAATATATTAAAAATATATTTGCTTAATTAGATATAGTATAAAATCTACTTATACATATCTAATATTTCCTCTTTTTCTCTTTATACTCAATTATTATTACTATATATTTCACTCTTATCTATCTTTCTATTTAAATATATATCTTTTATATATCTGGTCTTTGAACTGACTTATTTAATATATTTGAGATAGAAATATTTCTTATATATTTATATATTTAAATATATATAACATTATACTTATTCAATTTATTATTTTCTATACTCAGTATTTATAGTTTAGTATTTATAGTGTGATATTTATAAATAGCTATTGATAGTATATAAATTATTGAAGAAGTAGAAAAGATATTTAATATTATATAAAAGTAGTAATTTATACATATATAAATATTATAATATACATATATATAAGTAAAATTACTAGTATTATTTCTTTAGATATTATATATATAAAATAAAATATAACTCTCTAACTATGTGAAGAGATATCTGATATAATATTACAGAGCTCAAAAGATAATTATTAATAGATTGAAAAGAAAATAACTATTTAAAAGATATTTACTATAAAATAAAATTAAAATATAAGCTAATTAGATCTCATTAATAGATGGTATTTCTATCAATATCTTTAAAGTAAAATATAACTCATCTCATAGTTTCATTATCTTTCCATTAGTCATAAGACTAAGTTTTATTTGATGTTATTTCTCATAGCTATAGAGCTGAGGTTGTGATATTACTATAGTATAGAATTAGTATAGCTTTAAGTTATATAATATTATTATATTCTTCTATCATATTTATTTATTTATTCTTACTTAGCCTAACTACTTTTTATTCTCTTCCTCACTTAATATATGTATATACTCTTTTATTATCTTATTTACTTTTCTAATATTATATATAACTAATACTAATATATCTATATCTGATCAGACCAAAAGGCACTGATGGTAGTATGACAAGTACTATATAGTCAAGTATTGATAATTTCTCTTTTCAACAGGATTTATAAATTCTGACAGAGATGGGCTTTTTAATTTGAACTATATCTAATATACTATTGATTATTTTCTTATAGAGATTACTAATAATCTCTAAAACTCTATAAATTCTTCTGTCTTTTATATCTAAAAAGAAAATTGCAAAGTATAAGAAGGAGATAATAAGTGGAAAAATAATTCTTTATTTATAATTATACCTAACAATTTATAGATCACTCAATATGAACAACTTACTTATGATACCATTATGAATCTTTTTACCAAAGCTAGCCTCAACTATCTATATTATTAAAATTTAGACTTATAGGAAGTTTTCCACTTCTGGAATATAGCAGAACTACTTTAAGTATGAAGAACAATCTATAATAGAGGTGTTACTATAAATAATTTTCATATTCTACTCACTTTATATATTACTCTTCCTGGAGAGTAATTATAGCTAATTGGGAAGGTCTAGATTATTTATATAATTAGTACAAACTAGAGCAACTATGAGTAGGATGAAAATTTCTTCTATATAATATAGCTTACTAGTGTTTGAGAAATTATTATAGGTCTATTCTCTCATTAGTTTACTCTATTGTCTTTTTTGATTTCTATTGAAATTTCTTATTCTATTTCTCTATTCTTTTCTTTTTCTGTAACTTAAAAAGTATTATATATCAGTAATATATAAAATATATATTTTATATTATTACTTTAAATTTCAGTTTACAAGTATAGTATAAACTTTTATAAGTAATCAGAGTTATTAATATTTATGCTGTATATTTATATAGTATATTTATATATATAATACAACTTAGTCTCCAGTTAGTTAGCTTCAATTAAGTTAGTATAATTGCTCTTCCTGTATTCATATTAACTCAGTTAGCCTTATTTTAGTATAGCAGTTTAGCTAGATAGTAGAATAATAAAGCAATAGTAATTTATAGTATTTCATACTTTATGCTATCAATTAGTCACACTCTATATTAGTATTTAGTAATATCTATAATCTATTTTATCTTCTCTTATTATCTATTTCTTATAAGTTAATAATAAATAGATCTTTTTTATATATAAATATAAATAGTAAGCCTTGAGAAGTACATATATATCTCCTTATTATATATTCTCTTACATATTTGACTTATTTATATTAATCTATTTTAATCACCAAAATTATTACTCTATATAATAGAATACTTTATCTTACTTAATAATTTATATATATATATATATATAATACTTTATAATAATTTTATAATTAATTTTATCTCAACATAGATAACTTATAATAGTAGATATATTTTGAAAATATTCAATAAGAGAGTATTATATAAAATATCTCAGTTTTAAGATTAATATTCAATATTCTGAAACTACCTTATATTAAATATACTAGTCAAATTATACTATCTAATATTAAAAAATAAATCTAAATATATATAGAAATGATCAAAATAATAATAATCTATTTTTTTTCTAAATTTATTATCATTTTGATATATTATTAAAAAACTTATCTTATTATAGTACTAATAGTTTATATTTTATATAATAAAGTTTAATAATTAAGTATTCTAATTGAGTAATGAGAAAAATTATTTCATATACATATTTCTATTTTAATAGATAATATTACTTCATAATAATGAAAATATTAAATATTTTAAATAGTTATAAAAGAAGAAGAGAAAGGTATACTGAGAGTTATAAGAGGAGTAAGAGGAATAAACTCAAAGCTAGAGTCAAAGTAGCAAGATATAAGAAGAAAAGGCAGTAAAAATAATAAGCAAAGAATAGAGTAAAAATTATATCAGTCTGTTTATTACTATATGAAAGCATAGTTCTTATATAAAGATAAAGTCTCAAAAAGAAATAATATATCACAATATAGAGTTTACCATATTAGATACTAAATATTATATAAGCAGTTAATCTTAGAATAAGAATAAAAAAACATAGACAAAATTCAGAGGGGTGAGTAAAAATAAAAGATAGAGATCAAGCAAAGTAAGTCATAATAAGCATAAGATAAAGCCAAGAGACTAAAGGTAGTAGAGGAGAGTGAAGTGAAGACCAAAGACTCCAGAGTAAATATAAGATCCTAGAGGAAGTAGGAATATTTTTTAAAAACTAATTTAATTTAAATAAATTTAAATTAAAATCTAATTTAATTTAGTTTGAGATTTGATTAGTATTTTTAAATAAATTTAATTAATTTAAATTAAATTAAATTGAGATCTAACTTAATTCAAAATTAATAGTCAAACTTTAAGATCTCATAACTTAACTAAAATATATCTAAATTTGATAATTTTTATCTAGTTAGATTTTTCTAAATAGATTAAATATAATAAACTAATTTTTATCAAATTTAGACAAATTTTTATTATATTAATAAATTTTGAAAATTAGAATTCAAATTTAAACTCAAATTGAATTAAATATTAATTTAATTTAAATATTTCAAATTAAATTAAATTGAGGTTAAATTAAATAACTAGATGAAAATATATCTAAATTTAATAAATTTTAGCCTTTAGATTTATCTTATCTAGAAGAATCTAGTATAATAAAGATTATCAAATTTATATATATTATAATAAGCTACAGAATTATACTATTAAAATTATAAATTAGCTATATACTATATCTAGTATACTAAGCAACCAAGACTGCTTTACTATACCAATCTGTATAATTAGTCAGAGATACTAGAAATAGTATATTTATCTGTACTGAATCAGTATACTATATCAGTCTAGTATACTATATTATCTAATGTAACGTAGCGGATGCTTAACCTTATAAGTACGTCAGATTTCTGTATCTTGAATTCTTGATCTTCTTTGACTCCTCAGAGTCCTCAGTATGTAGGGGTGGGTGAGTTCGAAGTATATCTGCCCACAGGCTTACTAGTTCCTTTGCTTTCTCTTCACTTTGAACTATTTCAATCTGAGGTTTATTCACTCTAAGATACTGGGTTATTTATACAAGTTTGCTAACTGTGAGATGGCTACTGAGCTACATGGCTAAGTTATGAGTTATTTAGCAAGTATCGAGACTTTTTGACATTGTCTAAATGCTATACTATATTGGGTCATCGATTTTGCAAATGTCAAAATATTTCAACATTGTCTAAATCGGAGACTTGGCTAACTATAAGGCTATACTATACTGGGAATCAGATTCAGGTACCACGATCAAATGTCTAATTCCCCTGATTCATATTACTAATTTGTATTAACCATCACAACTTCCTCCTGAATAGGTGATTCATCTCTGAAATATTCTATTCATTCAAACTCACAGACTTCAATGGTTTATATGGTCTTATACTGTGCAATTTGTTGTATCATGGTTTCTCAATAATGTCACCTAACTTGCTTGAAGTCTGTAGGAGTTATTCCTCGGATGTGGGCTAGTGCTGGTTTGTCATCTCGAAACAGTTTATGAATTCTCTTGGCAATAGTGATCTGTGAATAAGAGAGCTGACATTCTGCAATCCAATCTTCTTTGGTCATTTCCACATTCTGGTTAAGTATCTGTCCGAGCTTGAAGTACTCTTGGAACTCTGTTCTATAATGGTAGGCCTTGAAGTGTGAAATTTGGGAGAGATGGGTCTGGATGATACTTTGGATACTATCATAACATTCTTCTATAGTTGGGGGTTCAGTAGTATGCCACTATCTCTCAATAGCTCTTTGGGCAGCACTAGTGATCTTGAGTACTGTTTCAGTGCTTTGGTTATTGGCCATAATACTTCTTGAGTCAGTTTCAGTGGATAGTAGTAGGGATGATTGTGCCTGAAGTTTTTTATAGCCAAAAGGTAGTTCTTTTTATATCTTGCACCAGGTAAGGTCCTTCCCACTTGGGCTCTAGTTTTCATGACTATGAAGCTTCCACCATATTCCAATATACTAGGACTTTGTCTCCTATCTTGATAATCTCTAAGGGCTTGTGGGTCTTTTCTGCATTGTTCTGTTGAAGTGTCTGCACCTTAATAATGTAATCTTCAGCCTTCTTCCTGATTTGGTGTAGTTTCCATATCTCCGTGTCCACACATTTCCAGACAGCATCTCCATTGGACGATAAGGTTTCTTGAGAACTTTCTTCTCCAAACAGCATTTCTCAAGGGGTGAAGTGGGTGCTTTGTGATCGAATATCCTGAAGAGCAGATAATGCTATTGGCAGATAGTGATCCCAATTTTCATGGTATTCACAGATCTTGGTGATAATATTCTTGAGTGTTTTGTTGGTCCTTTCTGCTTATCCGTTTCCTTGGGGATGATATGCTGTGGTCCAAATATGCTGGATTCTGTATTTCTTGTAGAGGATCTCAAAGAACTAGTTTATGAATTCTGTTCCTCTGTCTGTAGTGACTTGTACTGGGGTCTTGAATCGGCAGATGATTTCTTTGTGAAAGAAATCAGCAATTGACTGTGCATTGGCTTCCTTGAGGGGTCCTGCCTCTATCTATTTTGTGAAGAGGTCCACAATGACAATGATGTATCGGTTGCCAGTCAAGGTCAAGGGTAGAGGACCAATTACATCTATTGCAATGTGGGCGAATGGTACCGGTTCTATGTGTGCTGATCCCAGGGCTTGATTTCATTGGTCTTGTTTTTGTTTCTGGCATTTGTCACAGATCTTGACAAATTGTCTGATATCTTCCTCCATTCCTGGCCACCACATTGTTCTTCTTGCTCTGTTGTATGTGTTTTTTCCTTCTAGATGGCCAAGTTCATGTATTGATTTCATTGCTTGCTCCTTCTTGTGATCAGGTATGACTAGTAGTTTTCCTTTCTTCAGTGTTTCTCCATCAGTTTCAAATTGTTTCCATGTCCTGCTGATAATTGTTTGTGTCCATTCTTCTAGATATTGGGGCATCTTTCGCTGTCCCAGGTAGGTGATAATTCCATAGTAGAGTTCCTTATTCATGATTGATTTGCTGGTTGGAGGTGTTTCAGGGTGTCCGTGAGAGGGCATCTGCATTAGCATTGGTTCTTCCTGGGCAGTGTATAATTGTTACATCATAGGCTTGTAACTTTATAATCCATCTAGCATAGATTCCTTTGGGTTGTCCAGTGATCAGTAGCCAGGTGAGGGCTGAGTGGTCTGTCTGGATAGTGAAGTGTCTTCCAGCGAGGTAGTAGTGGAACTTTTCTACAGCCCAGATGACTGCAAGGCATTCCAACTTGTAGGATTCATATTCTTTTTCAGCTCCTCTGGTTCCTTGGCTCAGATATGTGATGACATACTCTACTTTGTCCTTCTTCTGAGCCAGGACTGCTCCAAGTCCTTGTGCACTTGCATCTGTCTGTAGGATAAATTCTTGAGTCCAATCGGGTCTTCTAAGGATAGGTGCCTGGGTCAGCCTGACCTTGAGTTCATCAAATGCTTTTTGTTGCCTGCCAGTCTATTGGAACTTGATATCCTTCTTGTTGAGTTCATAAATTGGGCCTGCAATGTTGGAAAATCCTCTAATAAATCTGCAATAGTAGGAGGCAAGTCCCATGAAGGCTTGGGCTTCAGTGACTGTAGTGGGTCTTAGATATGCTACTACTGCCTGTATCTTGAGGGGGTCCATGTGTGTTCCATCTCGGTTAATGACATGTCCAAGGTAGGAGATCTCGATTTCCGCAAACTTGCATTTCTTCGGTTTGATGTAAAGACCATACTTCCTCAACCTTTCCATCATCTACTGGATGTGCTGCAGGTGTTCTTCGGCTGTCTTGCTGTAGATGATTACATTATCCATGTAAACCATCATCCATCTTTCCATATCATAGCGGAAGATTTTGTTCATCATTCGCTGGAAGCTTGCTGGTGCATTGCACATTCCAAATGGCATTCATAGGTAGACATAGGTTCCGTCTAGTGTGATGAAAGCTGATTTCTCACTTGCTGCTTCTGTGAGACCGATTTGGTAAAATCCTGAGTATAAGTCCAAAGTGCTGTAGTATTGTGCCTCATCTCCCAGAGTTACAAGAATGTTGCTGATGAGAGGCAGTGGTTGGCAATCCTTCTTGGTAACCAAGTTGAGCTTTCTGTAATTGGTACAGAGTCTTGATGCGAATTCTCCTGGCTTGCTTCCTTTCTTCAGGGCTAGTATGACTGGTGAGGCCCAGGGACTACTAGCTTCTTTGATGATACTGGCTTCTTCCATCTGCTTGATTTCTTCTCTGAGCCATTCATGGTAGGCTGGCAGGATGAGTCTTGTCTTCTGATAGATTGGTTCAGTGTCTCCTGTGTCTACATCATGATAGTAATATAGGGTCTTTCCTTTGATATCTTTGAAATCTGTGGCAAGAATATCCTCAAATTCATAGAGTATCTTCTTGAGTTTCTTCTTGAGTAGAAACTCATTCCCAATAGTGTAGCTGTGCTTTGTTGTGGTATCCTCCTTTTTGTGATCTAATTTGGTGATTTTGGTGCTGGCGAATACTCCTTTTCCTGTGGATCTGAATCCCTTCCTTCCTCTCTCTGTTTCCTGCAACTTCTTGACTTCCATGATCTTTGGTTGTAGTACTGGGAAGATCAGCATCTGTGCCAATCAGTCCTTCTTCTTGATTGGAAATAGGATTGTAGGATTGTGGTTCCTTGCAATGAGCAATATTTCTCCAATATAGTCTGAATCGATAACTCCTCCTTCAATGGTGATTTCGCTTTTTGCCAGACTGCTTCTTGTTTTGAGAATTCCAACGTGGTCCTTTGGGATGATCATCTCCAGTCCAGTTGTAAGTAGGGTGGTTGTCTGGGGCTCCAGTATGGTTTCCTCCACTGTGGCAATATCCATTCCGGCTGCATTTTTCAACTTGTATTCTGGTAGAACTGCATCAGGATGGATTTTCCGAATCTTGACCTTGATCTCTTCTTCATCGTCACTGTCTTCTAGGAGGGCTGGTGGTTCATCATCTTCCTCCTCTTCCTTTTTTCTTCTGGCCTGTTCTTCAAGAACCTTCCGTTTTCTTTCATAGTGGATCTTCTTGATTCTACCAGTGCATTGGTAGCAATCATTGACATGCTCTATACAGTACATCTTGATTCTATAGGGGCAGACTCCTTGTGGCGCATATCCTTCTGCAATCTTCTTGCACCATTCCTCCTCACTCATCCATCTAACTTTCTTCTTCTTTTTCTGCATGGTTACCATGTAGGCTTCCTCTTGCTCACCTTCTTCTTCCTCCATCTCAGGGAGCACTCCTTTGTTAACATTGATAGGGATTTGCATCTTTTGTCCTCAGTAGACAATCTGCATCTTCTGTGCATTCAGATCGATTATTGCTCTGGCTTTGTGAAGCTACTAGTTGCCAATGAGGATGTCATAGTTGGTTGCATTGGTTACAATCACATCAACTGGGATAGTTGCTCCTCCGAACTTGATGGGAATATCTCGGATCTTTCCCAGAGAGGTGGCTCTTGTGCCATCTACTGTGACAAATACCAGCTTGATTACTTCTTTGATCTTTCATCCTAAGCGATCTACTGCCTTCTTACTGAGGAGATGTTCTTCTGCTCCTGTATCTATGATGGCTTCAAAGATTCTATCTTCGATTTGGCAGGTTGCATAGGCAGAAGTCTTGCAGTTGTCTTTACTTTCTTCTCTAAAGTCTTTTTGAACATTGTTGGCCTTCGTTATCTTCCAACCTTGCTCCTTGGTGGTTTCTGCAAGTCCAAATCTCATTTGCTACCTGAATGTGGGGATTTCTACCAGCTGGCTGAAGGTTGCATTGACTTTTTGTTGGCTAAGATCCTTGAAGATATCATACTTGAAAGTCTTGGTCTTGTGAAGCTTCTTCTCCATTTCTCTTTCACTTGCTGGAGTGGTTCCTTGGATGATATCTTGGACTGCTTGCTCGAGCTCTATGTCTTGATTCATTTCTTCAGCTTGGCTTTCTGTGGTTGTTTCCATCTGCTTTTCCACTGGGTTCTTCTTGGGTCTTCCTGGTGGTCTCTTGTAGGGTTCCTTGCGAACATCCTTCTTAGTGGTCTGAGCAGGATAGGCCTCCCATTCTTTGTCTGAATCGCCAATCTCCTCAAAGGTGATGATGTTGGCTTGCTCCTTATTTCTAGTAGTAGCATTGCTTGGCTAGGTCTTGCACTTGGTTTCACTCATACATTCATATGAGTAGTGGCCTTCTTCTCCACAGCTGTAGCAGGTACCTTTCTTCTTATCTGAGATGGTGGCAAACTTCTGAATTGGGCAGCAATCTCTTCCTCTGATTTCCTTTACCACATCTCCTAGGTGAGCAGTCATTTTAGCAAACTGCTTGGCAAGCTCCTCCATAGGATCACTGTTTCTCTATTGTTCTGTAGCTCTTGGTTGTGGTGTCTTTCAATTGATCATAGTGGTAGGGATCACACTGGTTGTCTTGGGTGCTTCAATTCTAACTCCAGTCACTCTTTCCATTATATAGTCTTGTGGATGTCTGGCTATCCAATATCGCTGAGCATAGGTAATATTTTATACCAGATCCAGGACTACTGGTGATGAGCGGATAGCCAAGGCTATCTCTGGGTGAACTCCTTTCATGAAGGTTGCTTTAGCTACTTGGTCTCGGATGGCATCAGCATAATCCACGAGGATTATCTGATATTGGATTCTTGTGAAGAATGTGTTTGGATCCTCACTCATTCCTTGACATATTGTATTGAGCTGGTCCTTCAGGGCTTGCTTGATCTCATCTGTGTAATAGGTATTCTGGAGCCAGGTCTTCTGTGCTATCAGTATAGCATTGGCATCATTTCCTGCATGGGTTGTGGCTATGAATGCTACTCTTGCAGGTCCTCGTAGGCTGTAGGGCATGAGGGCTACTTGCTGTGCTGTAGTTAAGGTCCTAACAGCAGCATACTGCTCGAAATCGTCTATGAAGGTGACAATTGATTCATTCAAAGTATATTCATGAAATACAGGTGGTCTCATGTCCATTTTGTCTGATTGTGTTGTGTGAGTTCTTGTGGTAGCAGTTGTTCGTTGTTCAGCTTGAAAGTGAGGGATTTGTCTTGAATCACCAGCCAATGGGCACCAAGTTGTAACGTAGCAGATGCTTAACCTTATAAGTATGTCAGATTTCTGTATCTTGAATTCTTGATCTTCTTTGACTCCTTGGAGTCCTCAGTATATAGGAGTGGGTGAGTTCGAAGTGTATCTGCCCACAGGCTTACTAGTTCCTTTGCTTTCTCTTCACTTTGAACTATTTCGATCTGAGGTTTATTCACTCTAAGATACTGGGTTATTTATACAAGTTTGCTAACTGTGAGATGGCTACTGAGTTACATAGCTAAGTTATGAGTCATTTAGCAAGTATCGAGACTTTTCGACATTGTCTAAATGCTATACTATATTAGGTCATTGATTTCGCAAATGTTGAAATATTTTGACATTGTCTAAATCAGAGACTTGGCTAACTATAAGGCTATACTATACTGGGAATCAGATTCAGATACCATGATCAAATGTCTAATTCTCCTGATTAATATTACTAATTTGGATTAACTGTCACACTAAAAATACTTATCATAAATAGCTATCTATAATTAGCTACTTAGCAATCAGATAGTAACCATAATTATATAAAATATCCTAGAAATAAGAGTGAATAAACCTCAGTCTAAAAAGTTCAAAAGTAAAAGATAAGTCTATCTACTATACTTTGAGAGAAACTCTAAAGCCACTGCTAGAAGATTGTAAGCTTACTTTCTCCACTCTGGTCCACTTTTTGATACAAAGAATGAGTCTAAGAGTATTTGCTGCCTAAGTTTGAGAAAGAACTTTACTGCTACTTGAAGAGAAACTCACTACTTAAGGAATGAGCTATTATATTCTAGTCCACTTATCAGATAAGTCTGAAATTTCTCTTACTATAAAGCCAGTCTTAATGTAACTTTACCAAGAAAAGAGAAAAGAATCTGAGTTATTTTTCAGAGAATTCTACTAATTTAAGAAGAATCTACATTATTAACAATTTTTTATTCTTAGAGAGTCTACCTTAAGAAACCTTGCTATAAGTCAGTCTATCTGATATAACTTTACAGTTGAGCTAGTTTATCCAATATAACTCCATGTAAATAAAGCTAGTCTTAATATAACTTGCTAAGAATCCACCATCTAAACTACTTAAATTATTTATACTATTTAAGTTATTTTTTAGAAGAATTCATCAATTTAGAAGAATCTATACCAAATCAAGTTATCTATCAAAACCAAGTTATCTAAATTATCTGAATTATCTACCAAATTTACATAAGAAATACTATTAAGATTATTATGCTAGAAATTATATACTTTTGGAAATATGATCATTATGCAGAAATTGTACACTTTTGGAGATTGCTATACTATATAGAGATTATTACACTATATAAGAGATTGCCATATAAAATTATATAAGGAAACTACTTATGCTATATATAAATCATCACTCATATCTAAGAATCTATCTCAATAAAGAAATTGACTATTGTATCCAGATTAACTATTATATTACTAAATACTAATAAGGAATCTTAAAATATTTTGTTACTTTTTAACAAAGTAACTGGGGGCTCAAGCCAAACTATATTAACTCTCAATTTTATAATTTACTTCTATTGAGCTGAGCATATTACAATATATATATATATTTAACAAACTTAAGTCTTGTAGATTTTTATTAAAAGAGAACTTAGACTATCTATATCAGATATAATAGAGTCTATATTAGTCTATATCTTATTTTATATACTATACTCTTTCTACTATTAGAGAGAAAGTAATTATATATATATTTATAACTAAAGATATATAACTGAATCTCTAATATATATATAAGGTTATATTAAAGCTAAATAAAATAATTCTTACTATCTCAAATAGAGTAATAGATAAAGAAAAACTACTCAAAAAATACAGAATGGTAAGTAGAACCTAGTTCTCTCTAATGAGATAAGTAGAGAACTTATATATAAGATAAGAGAAAACTCCTAATACTCTATTACTCAAGTCTGTAAGCCTCAATTATATAACTATATCAGCTCTCAGTTTTAGTTAAGTATAGCTAAGATGCCTAACTCAGATAGCCTTAGGTCTCCTAATAATTTCCAATAACTAGAGTATAATATTATATATTACTAAGAGCTATCAAGAGTGATACTGACTATCACTAGTCTAGCACCCTACTGGTTCACTATAATCACTCTTTTTTTTTTTT
>RBNI01004689.1:0-13614 GCA_003990745.1 Jimgerdemannia flammicorona | reverse complement strand
GGAGGGTGGCGATAGTGTTGGACAAAGTGGTCTTTCATTGGGAAGGGGTAGGGGGAAGGGGCCCCCCTAGGGGGATCGGTTAGGGGGTGGGATCAATGTATTTATATGGGATAGATGGGTATTAATAAAGGCAAGGAGTCCAAGAGACTATAAAAAAAAAAAAAAAAAAAAAAATGGCAATGCCCCTCAAGGAAGATGTCCTCATGATACTAGGACGTACTGCTCTGAACACCTGAATGACTGCTGGTTCTGTATCAGTGAAGTCAGGAAAATCTACCAACAGAAACATAAGCAAGAAGCTGCCAAAGCAAAAAGAAAAGCTGAAGAAGATGACCAGCCTGCAGAGCTTCAAGCTGACAGTGATGATAAGGAGGAATAAGAACCAGATATCACCCTCAAGATCAAGAAGTTCCATCCCAAAGCTAAGATCCCAGAATACAAGACTGAAGGAGCCATAGGAATGGACCTTGCCAGCATTCAAGATGCTATCCTCAAACCACAGACCACCACTCTACTTGATACTGGAATTGGAGTCAAGCTGCCAGAGAACCATACTGGAATTATCAAAACCAAGAGCAGTCTGGCCAAAAGTGAAATCTCAGTTGAAGGAGGAGTAATTGACTCTGATTACACTGGTGAGATCTTCCTCATAGTCAGAAATCACAACCCCACCACCCCATTTGAAGTCAAGAAGTATGACAGGATTGGCCAGATGCTGATCTACAAAATCAAGAAACCCAAGATCACTGAAGCCATTGAACTCATCAAGACTAAGAGAGGAGAACAAGACTTTGGATCTACTAGAAGAGGAGTCTATACTGCCACCAAGATTACCAAACTTGAACATAAGAAAGACGAGAACCAGAACAAGCACACATATACTATTGGAGAAAACTTTCCCCTAGAAGAACAACTTCTCAAGATCCTGCACCAGAATGAAGGAGTACTTGCTACAGACTTCAGAGATATCCATAATCAAGAACCCAAGTACTACCATGAAGTTGATACTGGTGATACCAAGCCCATCTACCAGAAAGCCAGACCCATACCACCTGCCTACAGAGAATGGCTGCAAGCAGAACTCAAGAAAATGGAAGAAGCTGGAATCATCAAGCAAGCTATCAGTCCCTGGGCTTCACCCATTGTCCTCACCCCAAAGAAAGGAAGCAAGTCTGGAGAGTTTGCACCAAGACTCTGCATTGACTACAAGAAGCTCAATGCTATCACTAAGAAGGATAGGCAGCCCTTGCCAAATATTCAAGAAATTCTTACCACCCTTAGAAGCAAAGCCAAATACTACACTACCTTGGATCTGTTCTCAGGCTTCCATCAGATTGGTCTCACTTAAGATGCCAGTGAGAAATCAGCCTTCATCACACCTGATGCCACCTATATCTACCTGCAAATACCATTTGGAATGTGCAATGCCCCAGCAAGTTTTCAGCAAATGATGAATAGAGTCTTCAGCAACGAGATTGGAAAATGGCTCTTTGTCTATGTTGATGATATAATCATCTTCAGTAACACTGTATGAGAATATATCAATCATATACAGCTAGCCCTCAAGAAGCTCAAGGAGCATGGCCTTTATATCAAGCCCAAGAAATACAAGTTTGCAGCTCAAAAATCGCCTATCTAGGACATCTCATCAACCAGACCAGAATCTATATAGACCCCATGAAGATTGAGGCTGTTGTAGCCTACTCGAGACCCAGAATGACCACAGAAGTCCATGCCTTCCTTACACTGGCCAGCTACTATCAAAGATTCATCAAAGGATACTCTAACATTGCAGTACCTATCTATGAGCTACTAAAGAAGGAAATCAAATTTGAATGGACCAAGAAATACCAAGAAACCTTCAATGAACTCAAGACCAGATGGACCCAAGCACCTATCCTCAGAAGACCAGATTGGAACCTAGAATTCATCCTGCAGACAGATGTAAGTACTATAGAACTTAGAGCAGTCCTAGCTCAGAAGAAAAATGGACATAAATATGTCATCTTCTAAGTAAGCTGAGATATCTGTGGAGTAGAACAGAACTATAAGTCATACAAGCTTGAATGCTTAGCAGTAGTTTGGACAGTAGATAAGTTCCACTACTATCTAGCTGAGAAATACTTCACCATTCGAACAGACCATTCTGCTCTTGCCTGGCTATTCCACATACTGAACCCCAAAGAAATATATACCAGATGGATCTACAGGCTGCAAGAGTATAACTGTACTATCAAGCACTACCTAGGAAGAACCAATACCAATGCTGATACACTCTCAAGGATACCCCAAAACACCCCTATCAAGATTACTCAACATGAATAAGGAGTTATACTATGGATTAATCAGCTACCTTGGGCAGCAGAAGATACTCAACCACCTTGAACTCTGGACAATTACCATCATCAACAGGACTTGGAAACAGTTTGAACTAGACAACACTATACTCAGAAAAGGAGAAAAGCTAGTAATACCTGAATATAAGAAGTATCAAGTAATGAAGGAAGTATATGAGCAAGGATACCTAAGAGGAATCAACACATACAACAAGGCAAGAAGAACCATGTGGTGGCCCAAGATGGAAGAAGACCTATACCAATTTGTCAAAGGGTGTGACAAGTGCCAAAAACAGAAACAAGATCAGCAAGACCAGGTATCTGGGTTATCAAGAATTGAGCCTATCCTCTTCCACTACATCACAATGGATATCATTGGGCCACTACTAGTAACACTATCAGGAAACTACTATATTATAGTTATTGTAGACCTCTTTACCAAATAGATAGAAGCAGGAGCATTACAAAAAACCAATGCCCTCTCTATAGCTGACTTCCTATACTGAGAAATCATCTGCTGCTACAAGACACTGAAGCAAATTATAACAGACTGTGGCACAGAATTTGTCAATAGATTTTATGAGATAATGTATCAGAAATACAAGATCCAGCACATCAAGACCACCACATATCACCCTCAAGAAAATAGACAGACAGAGAGAACCAATAAGATTCTCAAGAACATCCTGGCAAAGATCTCAGAAATATATGAGAATTGGGATAACTATCTCCCAACTGCCCTCTCTGTCCTATAAGACATATGGTCACAGAGTACACACTTTACCTCAAGGAAACTGCTCTTTAGAGAAGAAGATTCTGATGGAACCTCAGCCACAAATCTAGACCTAACTTAGAGATAGGTCAATGCAGAAATCTGGAGACTACACCAAATCAGAAAGAAGACTGAAGATTACATCATCAAGTCATAAGTACTGAAAAGGAAGAATGTAGAAAAGGATTACAAGATCCTAGAACCCATCCAAATCGGAGAAAAGGTTCTACTGTATTAAAATATAGTAGAAGCCTCATTGTCACGAAAAGTGGAGTCTAAATGGGAAAGACCCTTCTATATGCAAGATATTAAGAGAACTACCTTCTAGCTTAGAAAAATCTCAGAGACCATACTACCTATCATGGTATATAGGAATAGACTCAAAAAGTACCATAAACTTATATAAGAGAAGCAAAATATGATAACTGTCCATAAGGTTCTAATTCGTGAATCATAACAGCATGTTCTGTGACCAGCAGGCTATCTGTCTGGACCATTCTCTAAGGGATACAGCAACAGCAACTACTCATCTGTGAGACTTTCAAAGCTAGAGGAGTTTGAACTATCAACTGATTAGTCAAGATCAGAATCAGGCCCTTGCTCTATATGAAGAGAGCAACCCTTCACCATCACATCAAAATACAAAGAGAAGACACCAGCCCATAAGTACCACTTTTCAACCCCTTGCCAGAGGTTATGGGATCAGTAAATTTTTCAGAATTAGACCAATAAATAAGGATGCTCAAGAAAATCCTTATTCAGGAGGAAGATATAATAGTGACCTTGGAATGATGATATCAGCACAAGAGACAGTCTTTCCTTACAAGCTACTAGATCAGAGCACAAGAAGATCATATGGTATATGAGATGAGCAATAATGACCAATTATAAGTCATTGTGACTATAGTATGAGTATCTTGAGGAATATAAAAGAAGAATCAAGGAACTACAGTAACAGCAACTAACAAGAACCACCAATTCCAAAATAGCTCAAAGACTCACCACAAACAAAATGCCTGCTGCTTGCCAAACCTCAAGGTCAAGGAACTACCAAGATATCTCAGTCAAAAAAAGGATGTTCTAAGACATCAAAAGAGCCATGAGGACCTGCTCAAGAAGGACTCCTAGTGTCAACCTGGGTACTGCTGACTCTTATCACTATATCCTCTACTGTCGTGAAATGGAAACAAGAATCACCATTGCTACTGAATACCTCCAAATATGGCAGGAGTATGAGCTACAAGATGTTACTCTCATAGATTTATATGAGGCAAGAATGGCTAAGAAGATCCATCAGATCTTCAGACATACACCATGGTCAATCTCCAACTTGGAGTATGTTAGAGTCTCAGATTTCAGAGATCTATCATCCCACTATATCAATGCACTAGAAACCAGGGTAGCTATAGAAGCCTAGTCCACTATCACTCTCAATAGTGATGAAGTAGAAGACTTCTGGCATCCCATCCTTCAGGACAACCCAGACCAATTCCTGCAAGTAGTGCTCCTAACGAGTCAATTTAATCCAGATTGGATTTGGATTGATTCGGATTGAATCCCATCAGGATGGATTCGAATCAATCATTGTTTTGATTTCCAAATTAGACAATTAAATGTTTACATCAATAACTTGATGAATAATCATCCAAATTTGATGTTCTTAGTGTCATTTGAAAGCCCTTAATAAGGCCTATCTAATGATACCAAGAACATTGAAATCGGATCATGCGTTGCTGAGTTATGAAGGAAACCGTCTGAATTGCCGATTTTGGAAATTCTTCAATTTGCCGATTTTGGAATTTCGTCAAATGGAACGTTTTCCTTAATATCTCGGCAACACATAATCCGATTTTAATGTTCTTGGTATCATTAGAAAGGCCTTATTAAGGGCTTTCAAATGACACCAATATCATCAAATTTGGATGATTATTCATCGAGGTATTGATGTAAACATTTAATTGTCTAATTTGGAAATCAAAACAATGGTTGATTCGAATCCATCCAGATGGGATTCGAATCCCATCCAAGTTGATCCAGATGGGATTTGAATCCATCCGAATCCCATCCGGATTGACTTGTTCAGAGCACTACAAGAATTGATCTCAGTATTTCAAGGCCCAAGCATCCAGGTTAGACCTCCCCAAGACCCCACCACATTTGTCCCCTATTTTGTGGAAGAGAACCTCATAGATTGAAGAGCCCCTCATGATGATGTCATCAGCGATGACATCATCCCACATGACATGCATGAAGTATGTGAAACATATAATGATGACAACCAGACAGATGAGATGTTTGCAGATCTCATCTCCTTTGAAGACATCCTGACCTCTGATGAGAATGAAGTCTCTATGATCTTGAATATTCTGCTCTAAGTTCCTTGGTTACACTGAGTTATGCCAGCACTGGCATTCTGATATAACACTGAGTTATGCTAGTACCAGCATTCTGATGTAACACTGTATCCTGAACCTGTACAACCATCAGTGCCGATCCTGGAACTTAGTAGTTTTTCCTGTCCTGGCATTTTATTTTAATTATTAAAATTTATATTTAGCTTTATATCTTAGCAACTATTAAATTATATTTTGTATAAATACTCTTCTTATTTCCTCTAAAATAAAGTTAGTTCCTCTTAGTGCAATATATACAATTCCTTGTAAGCAATCTAAGAGATAACAAGATAGTTTAAAGATAAGAAGTTTGAGGACTATATAATCTTAAGAAGATACTCCAATAAGAACTTGCTTATAACAAACTTGTAGTTAGTCTAAGAGATATATCTTGAAGAGAATCTGATGTATTTGAAGGACTCAATACCCACTATATGACAATGTGTATAATATAGTTCTTCTCAATACAATACACACACTTCCTTGTAAGCAATCTAAAAGATAATAAGACAGTTTAAAGATAAGAAGTTTAAGGACTATAAGACCTTAGGAAGGCACTCCAATAAGAACTTGTTTATAACAAACTTGTAGTTAGTCTAAGAGATATACCTTGAAGAGAATCTGATGTATTTAAAGGACTCAATACCTACTATATGACAATGTATATAATATAGTTTCTCTTAGTGCAATATACACACTTCCTTGCAAGCAATCTAAAAGATAATAAGACAGTTTAAAGATAAGAAGTTTGAGGACTATAAGACCTTGAGAAGATACTCCAATAAGAACTTACTTATAACAAACTTGAGTTAATCTAAGAGATACATCTTAAAGAGAATTTAGCATATTTGAAGGACTCAGCAACTACTATGTGACACTGTATAGATAGAGCTGACTGGATATTAGCTCTTTGTTTTTGAAAAGAGCTAATGACTAAATATGCAGGAGAGATTGTTGAGATGAAAGAGATTGATGAAGAATTTGCTGACAGGATGGTAGATAGGATGAGATCTATAGAGTAAATATTACTATTAGCTGGTGGAAGAAATTTGTAGACAGAGTAGTAAGTAGGTAGAGATGATCAAAAACTTAATAGTCTTTAATAGAGAGGGGGTGGGGGGGAGAGGACCCCTTAGAGAGATCAGGTAGAAGTGGGCTAGATGTAATATATTATAGATAGAATAAAGAAAGGAGTCTAAGAGACTATATAAAAAAAAAAAAAAAGAGTTCTATTAGTATACTCTGTTTGACTATCTGTCTGAGAGAAAACTCAGTTTTGTTTCATAGAAAGTAAAGAATATCTTATAAAAGTTACTGATAAACTTTTATTATAATTTGAGACTTGATACTTAATATATCATATAATCTAAACACTTAATTCACGACTTATTTTACTAAGGCACTGGGTGACTTTCAGCAGGTAGTTCAGGTGAGACCCAAGGTTCAAGGTCAGACCCCCTCTTATGATGAATTCGATGAGGTGGGTGTTGGGTGTATATATCTATAGGAGAGCCTTGCTGCATGTTCTGACGCTCTTTTTTTTTTTTTTTTTTTTTTTTTTTTTTTTTTTTTTTTTTTTTTTTTTATAGTCACTTGGACTTCTTTATTCCGACTATCTAAACACTATTCCAAGAATTACAAAGAAATTAACCACACTGGCTACAGCAATATAATATTTACATGTAGGTTTGGTCACCCAACTCTTTCTTTCTATCTGATCCTATGCTCCTCCAACATCAGGTGCCCTCGGCTTTGCTGAATAATGTCCTGTACCTTCCACAAGGCCCCTGGCTGAAGCCGCCTCCCCTGATACCACCACCCTTGTACCATCTCTTGAAGAAGCTCCTTCCACCACTCCACCAACTCACCAATCCCTAACCATGGGTCTCTCTCAAACACTCATCTCCAATGTACCACCATTAGGACCAGACCCCTAGGACTCTACTTAGGCTCCCCCACACATCTCCTATCTCCCCCACTAGCCGGCACTTGACTACCAGACTGATAGGATCTTCAGTCCTTCTGTTAGCAGTGTGCCAGTAATCTTCCAAGCATCTCCAGAACTCTTCGACACCCGGGCAGGCTGCCAGAACATGCTCTGGTGACTGGACCACCCCGCTATCTATCTCGCTATACCACTCACAGTCCTGACAGCCATCCACCTCCATCCAGCCTGTCCGATAACCCAACATCACATTTCTCCTCAAGAAGTGCCACCACACTACCCAGTACTTAGGGGGTACTACCTTAAGCAAGGTGTCTCTCCATCTCTAGATTTGGCCCCACTCCCAGCCTTCACCCACCTCTGCTTTCTGCCAACCTGCCAGCCACCTCTCTAGAGGGCCAGCCCTGATCCACTCCATTGCCTCCACCAGTAAGTACTCCTTCAGACTGTGACCACCAATATAGAGGTTCTCCAATCTCCACCATCTCTGCTCAGGATCCTCACCATCTGCCAATTCTAGCCCTACCAACTCCATGGCCAGCCAGGCCTCCACCATGCCCCACCAGAATCCCTTATACCGCAGGCGACTGATATTTCCAACCTGAAGTAAACCTCACATATCCTTTCAAACCTCACCACATAGACAGAACCAAATCTTCCAATTGTCCATTGCCAGCCTACCCCATTCTCCTTCTCCTATCTCTGCCAATTGACACCCCCACCAGCTCCTAAGTACTTTCAGCCATCACCTAAAGTCCACCAACCCCAGACCGCCATCAGTTGTCTGCATCACCAGTATATCCCACCCAATTTGTGGCCACTTCCTATGCCATAACCAGCCTTCCACAATCTTCTTCAGCCGCTGTACTACCCAACCAGGAAAGTCCAAGTAATATCCTAGATACCACAGCTTTGGCAGCCAATATATGTTCAAGACCACAATCCTGCCTATCAAGGAGAAACTCCTCCCTGACCAACCAGTCAATGCACCTTCCAGCTTCTGAATTGTGCCACTCCACCACTCCTTCAGCAGGACTGTTCCATATACTGAAAACCAAATACCAAGATAACAAATGGCACTTCCAGTAGCCACCAAATGTCCAAATTGTCCATGTTCCCTCAGACCAATACTAAGTTCCATTGTCTCACACTTGCCCCAATTCAGTTTCGCTCCTGCTAGCCTCTCATACTGTCCAACCCCTTCCTACAAGAGGTCCACATCCTCCCTACTACCCAACCCAACCACCATATCATCTGCAAATGCACCCAGTTTCTATACTACACCGCCTATTTGCAATCCAGAGAGTTGCCCCTTCAGCCATGCCAGCAGTGGCTCCAAAGAGAGTATATAAAGGAGAGGAGAGAGAGGGTCGCCCTGTGGCACACTATGCCCCATAGCAAACTCCGGGCCACTCCATCCATTCATCATAACTGCTGCCCTGTATCCCTGTATCAAGCCCATCAATCTCTCTGCTTCTGCTGCTCCAAATCCAACCTTCCTCAGAATAGTCTCTAAGTAGTTCTACTACACTCTGTCATAGGCCTTCTCCTAGTCCAGGAAGACCATCCTACCATCCATCTGTTGGCTCCTACAACTTTCTGGTACATTCTGTACCCAAGCTGTACTATTCCTGATCTGCCTTCCTTTGACAAAACCTCACTGCTCTTCACCAATCAGCATGCCCACATACTGCTGCATTCTTTCTGCTAGAATCTTTGAGACCAGCTTTCTATCCACATTCAGCAGCATAATAGGCTGCCAATTCCGCCACACCCACCAATCTCCTTTCTCCTTATAGAGGAGGGAAACTAGTCCTAAGGAACCATTGCCAATCCAGCTGCCCTCCTTCAGAACAAAGTTGGCCATCTCTACCAACCAGCTGCCAAACTCCACCTGGAACTCCTTCCAGAATTCCCAGGGCAATCCATCCTCCCCAGATAAAGAACCAGCCTATACCTTCTGCAATATCTCCAAAACTTCCTCCAAAGACACTTCACCCATCACTGCCCCTCCTATCTCAGGTACCACTGCTACTGGCCAAGTATCTACCAAATTGCCATCATCCTCCCCAGGTACCACATTCTCTTCATGCTCCCCTCCATTCTGCCAGAGAGTCTGCCATTGACCTGAGACCTCTCCCAATATCTCGGCAATCCCCGTGACTTCTGTTCCATCCTCACACAATACCGAGGCCCAACTGTGTCGCACCCTCCTGGCCTTCAAGATTCCAGACAGATATTTAGTTGGCCTCTCACCCTCCTCCAATCATCTTACCCATAATCTTGCGAGTAGGCCATTTACTGCCCTATCCTCGGCCACCTTCATTTCAGTCTGTAGCTCTGCCACCTCTACTGCCAGCTGGCGGCACTTCTCTCCAGACAAGTGTCCCTCTTCTATTAACTTCAGCCACCACCTCAGTCCCTTTTCAACCCTTTGTACCCTATTCTTCTGCTCCTTCCCAGCTACTTTGCCAACATCCCTCCAATAGGCTCCCACCAAATATTTGAATTTACCCCACCATTCTGCTATTAGCTGCCCATCATTCTGCTACTGCATTACTTCCTGTCATGCAATGTCCACAAACTGATCTCTCTCCTCCTTCCTCCTGAGTAAGGCCACATTGAGATGCCAGCACCCACCACTACCATCTACTGCCTGGAATCTGCCACACACCTCCACTCCCCAATGATCTGACCATGGGTACCAATGCACCTCAGCAACATCCAGCACATTACCCCAGCACTCAGCTATTAGCACTCAATCAATTCATATCCTGACTAATTTGTCTCCAACTAGGTGCCACCAGGTGAATGGTCCTGACTTATCTCCCTGATGCTGACAGACACCATCCACCAGGCCCATATCTCACTCCACCTGAAGCCACTGAGATAGTCCAGGGGAGACTGCTACTCCTGCCCCTCCATCTGACCTGTCAAGTGTTTGGTCATGTACTATATTGAAATCTCCCCCCAGAATGTCCAATGCTACCACCTCCCAACCTTCCCAAGCCCACCAGTCTTCAACCCATTGCTTTCGCTCTCTGCCAACTACAGGGAGATAGACTGAGCCTACTGCTAGACCATCCCCTGCCCCTCCCTTTAATCTTCCCTATACCAATCTATCACCATAAACCTCAATCTCCACCAGCTCACCTTTACCAACACCAACCAGGATGCCCACCTGCTTGTTCCAACCTGTGCTGCCATACCATTCTTTTCTCCACATCTCATAGTCCTCCTCTCCATATGCCCGAACATTCTGAAGAAATACAATATCATATCTTTTGACTTTAAGCTATCAAAACAGTCTTCTCCTCTTAACACCATCTCACAATCCATTGATGTTGATCGATAATATATGTAAACTGTTCATCATCATCAAAGAAATGTTTAAAGCTCAGCTGAGACCGCCACCACTTTCTCTGCCTTTCCTCTAATGATCTCTCACTGGTCCTCACAGATTGCCCTCCAGATTCGATCACTATTTGCACTGCTGCAGAAAAGATCCACCCTTTCAGCTACTACCTTCCTGATGTCCACCATCCTGCTCTTATCAATATCATATCCTTCATCATCCAGAAGAGCTGCCACCATTGCCATCACCAGCTTAGGCCCCTGCATTGCAATATTAAGGAATCTCTCCCATGCCTCCTGAGATCCATGAAACACATCCACTTCCTTGATGTCTTCCTCAGCAAGTTCTTCAAGTACTGCCTGGTACCAACTCTCTGCTGTCATCACCAGGGACCCAGGGGTCAATGGCCTGGGGGTCCTACTCAGCTCCTGCAATTGCTCTCTATCCACTAACACATCCGAAGCCACATCCACCAGCTTATCCTCTTCTGCAACCTTCTCCAAATATACTATCTCACTAGCCTCAGGGCACTCCCAATGAACATTTGCCACCCCAGTCATACAGGTGTCCTCAACCTGTCTCTCTGGTACCACTTCGACCTCTGCCTCAAAGTCTTCTTCACCTATCTCTTCCTTATCCGCCCATTTTCCTCTCACTGGTGCATATGCTGAGCTCTCCACACCACCTAGCTGGGAGAAAGACACCTCCACTACTTCCATACCTTCCATCTGATTCTTAGTCACCTCAACTCTTGCCTTCTCTTCCACTGCTGCCCCCTGAAGGGCTGCCTGCAGGTGTTCCCAATCCTTTTTCCTCTACCTCTTCTGCTTGCCATCTGCTGGAATCCAGACCCAATCCTTGGCAAACTCCTCCCACTTCCTCTTCCACAACTCCTTTGCAGCCTCTCTCTCCTCCAGAGCAATCACCAACTCTTCCTTCTCCTGTTCCACCCCTTTCCTCCTCTACACCTTATACTTCTGCCCTCCAACTCGAATTCCTTCTAGCCAATCTCTTCCCAGGCCAGTTGCCTCTTTGTCTTCCAGGTACAGCATCATCTTGCAATTGCCATTCCTCAGTTTGGTACCCTCCCAGAACATGAATCCGAAGTCCACTATCTCTCCATAGCCACTCAGCACCTCCACCACCATCTTCTTGGTCTCCTGCCTGCCCAGAGTTGGCAAACCCTCTACCACCAGTCAAACAGCTTGCGGATTCCACCTCAAACACCTCGCTATCCCAATCTTGATACCTTTGACCACCATCTCTTTCTCCAGTGCCTTCATCATCGCATCCTCCTCCACAAATCCAATCTCCACTGCCTCTGCCAAAGGGATGAACTTCAGGGATTCCGTCTCTACCACTTCCTCCTCTATCAGTCTCAGGACCTCCCTAGCAGACATTGCCAATTCTAAGAAATTTACCGAAACAGTCCACGTTGATACTGATTTGTGAAAAAATGGTCTCACTACCAATTCACCTATCTCAGCCACTAGAGTCACCTTCCTCTTGGTCCCCGAAATATCTGTAATTATCACACTAGCTACAGCTACACCACCAGCAGTCCTCTCTCCAGCCACCTGCTCAGCCATAAAAGAATCAGTTCCCCTTGTTACACCACTCAACCTCTGTCCTTTTCCAGCCACCTGACCCATCACCTGACCCATCACCTGACCCCTCCTCCTATCAATACTACACTCCTCCTGCCCTATCCCTAAGGGTCTGGCAGCCACCCTCTTACCTCTAACCATGGTTCTACTCCACCAGTCCTCCCCTGACCACCAGTCCCTCCTACTGCTATACCAGTCCCTACAACAGCTGCAAAGCTCTTGGACATCCCCAGACCTGGTCTCCTTCTCTCCAAATGCTCAAAGCTAGAGAAACCTTAACTTGCCATGTTACCAAAAGTCGATGGTTTTCTCTGAAACTTGTTGTGCCTTGTAGATAGACTTCCGCTGCACAATGTACATCAGTTTGTTCGAAATAAAAACTTGTAAATGTGTTGTCTTTCGCTGAAAGGTGTTTGTGTGGCTTAGCTCTCTCCGAGTGGTTTGAGCAAAAGAAGTCGCCTCGTTCTGACGCTCTTTGCTATGGCAAGCTCATAAACATGAAAAAGGATGATCGGCAATGATTTACTAAAAAATGTGACTTACATTCGTCTTATACTTCTCCACCATGCCACCCAAGAAACACGGCCGTCCTAATAAATTCTCTGTCGAAACCGATTCTTCAGCGAAGAGGTTCAAACCGACCATCCCTATTTATCGTGGTATAGTTAAGTTGAAATGGCTTACTAAACACGCGAGCCTACTGAGGCGACCGGACACTGTGTCAGGAATGCTGGTGTCGTGCGGGGTTGGCGCCGAAACAAGGGCCCTGGTATGGGTAGATCAAGCTTCACCAATATGCCCTACCCTCAGAATGACCTTCTGATTCTATTATATTCTTCGATATGCATCCAGAGCCAGGTCCGAAATTTTCTGGATTGGTATCTACAGTTACTATTCCCCGCTCATCAGGCCGTATGGGAGCGTTTTGAGGGCAAACTCGATGTGGACGAGTCGTTTATACTACAAGAGGGCGCGGCGGCCGATCCGAAGGAAACAGAGCCGAATGAAAAAGAGGATATAGCTATCGAGGGCGAGCCGAAATCTGAGGGAGAAGCCAGGAACACGAGGAAGGACCGAAGGTTCCAAGCTGTCGATGCAGCGTGTGGTGGTCTTGTGTTCTTCCGGTTTCGAGTCAACGTCACGCCTGTTGAGTTCATGTGTAAGGTGTTGGGTATGTTTTATCTCCTTTTTTTTTTTTTTTGATTT
>RBNI01004688.1:0-13614 GCA_003990745.1 Jimgerdemannia flammicorona | reverse complement strand
TATAGTCACTTGGACTGCCCTTTATTACCGAAGTCTATAGTACTAATAATACAATACCACTCTACCCTTCAACCAATGCCCCGCGGGCCCAGGCCACCCCCAATAAATGCCCCCTGCCCGAGCACTACCCAACCACCCACAACCCGAATCCTTCCACCACTCTTCCGAGAGATGCGTCCCACCAGCCCCTGGCATCGCCCTCCCCCCAGCCCCAATATAGAGATATATATATAAGATATGGTGGAAGACTTTTAGAAGTCAGAAAAGTTTTATAATCTCTATTGAAATACTTGAATGTTAATTATTAGCATATAGTTCTCATTATAAGTTCCATTTTTTTTTTTTTTTTTTTTTTTTTTTTTTATAGTCACTTGGACTTATAAGTTCCATTTCTTATACATTGTCATATAGTGGTCACTGAGTCCTTCAAATATGCTAGATTCTCTTCAAGGTATATCTCTTAGACTAACTCAAGTTTGTTATAAGTAAGTTCTTATTAGAGTGCCTTCCCAAGGTCTTATAGTCCTCAAACTTCTTATCTTGTTATCTCTTAGATTGCTTGCAAGGAAGTATGTATAAGTGAAACCAGAACTGACTTTATTTCAGAGGAAATAAGAGGGGTATTTATATAAAATATAATTCAATGGTTGCTAAGATATAAAGCTAAATATAAACTCTAATAACTAAAACTACTAAGTTCCAGGGTCAGTACTGATGGTTGTATAGGTTCAGGATACTGGTATAATTCAGTGTCACATCAGAATACTAGTGCTAGAACAATTCTGCATCACCTCAGAATACCAGTGCTGGTATTATTCAGTATAACAAAGAACTTAAAGCAGAAAGTTCAGGACCATGAGGGCTTCATCCTCATTATCAGAGGTCAGAATATCTTCAAAGGAGATGAGGTCCACAAACATTTCATCAAGGTCACATAGGTTGCATGGGATGACATCATCGCCAATGATATCATCACATTTGGTGGTAGGGAAATTGGGGGCTCTCCAATCTATGAGGTTCTCTTCCACAAAATAAGAAACAAATGTGGGGTCTTGGGGAGGTCTAATCTGGATGCTTGGGCCTTGGAATACTGAGATCAATCCTTGTAGGAATTGGTCTGGATTGTTCTGGAGGATAGGATGCCAGAAGTCTTCTACTTTATCACTATTGAGGGTGATAGTGGACTGGGCTTCTGTAGCCACTCTGGCTTCTAGTACATTGATATGGCAGGATGACAGGTCTCTGAAATCTGAGACTCTAACATACTCCAAGTTGGGGATTGACTATAGTACATGCCTGAAGATCTGATGGATCTTCTTAGCTATCCTTGTTTCATATATATCCATAGGAGTGGTATTTTGTAGCTCTTGAGTGCTGGCCTGTGGGAACTCCCAGCAGAGGAGGTTTCCTATTTCGTACTCCTGCCACATTTGGAGGCATTTGGTAGCAATAGTGATCCTTGTTTCCATTTTACAGTAGTAGAGGATAAAGTGATAAGGGTCTGCAGTACTTAGGTTGACATTAGGAGTCCTTCTTGAGCAGGTCCTCATAGCTCTTCTGATATTGGAACATCCTTTCTTCAACTGAGGTGTCTTGGTGGTTCCTTGACCTTGAGGTTTGGTGGATAGCAGGCATTTCATTTATAGTAAGTCTTTGAGCTATTTTGGGATTGGTGGGTCTTGTTGTTTGCTACTACTGCAGTTCCTTGATCCTTCTTTTATATTCCTCAGGATGCTTGTACTGTAGTCACAATGACTTATAGTTGGTCATTATTGCTCATCTCATATACTGTATAATCTTCTTATGCTCCAATCTGGTGGCTTATAAGAAAAGACTATCTCCTGTGCTGATGTCATCATTCTGAGGTCACTGTTACATCTTCCTCCTGAATAAGAATCTTCTTGAGCATCCTTATTCATTGATCCAGTTCTGAAAAATTTGCTGATCCCATAACCTCTGGCAAGGGGTCAAAAAGTGATGTTTATAGGCTGGTATCTTCTCTTTGTATTTTGGCGTGATAGTGAAGGGTCACTCCCTTCATATAGAGCAAGGGCCTGATTCTGATCTTGACCAATCAGTTGATGGTTTGAACTCCTCTAACTTCAAAAGTCTCATGGATGAGTAGTTGCCAGTGCTGTATCTCTTAGAGAATGGTCCAGACAGATAGCCTGCTGGTCATGGGACATGCTGTTATGATTTGTAGACTAGAACCTTGTGGGTGGTCATCATGTTTTGCTTCTCTTGTATAGGTTTGTGGTACTTCTTGAGTCTATTCCTATATACCATAGTAGGCAGTATAGTCTCTGAGATTTTTCTAAGCCAGAAGGTAGTTCCCTTGAATTCTTGCATGTAGAAGGGTCCTTCCCATTTGGGCTCCAGTTTTCGCAACCATGAGGCTTCTACCATATTTCGATACAGTAGGACCTTTTCTCTGATTCGGATGGGTTCTAGGATCTTGTGATTCTTTTCCACATTCTTCCTTGTCAGTACTTGTGACTTGGTGATGTAATCTTCAGCCTTCTTCCTGATTTGGTGTAGTCTTCAGATTTCTGCATCAACCTGTCTCCAAGTTAGGTCTAGATTTGTGGCTGAGGTTCTATCAGAATCTTCTTCTCTGAAGAGCAGCTCTCTTGGGGTAAAGTGTGTACTCTGTAACTATATATCTTGTAGGACAGAGAGGGCAGTTGGGAGATAGTTATCCCAATTCTCATATGTCTCTGAGATCTTTGCTAGGATGTTCTTGAGGGTCTTATTGGTTCTCTCTGTCTGTCCATTTCCTTGAGAGTGGTATGCAGTGGTCTTGATGTGCTGGATCTTGTATTTCTGATATATTATCTTGTGGAATCCATTGACGAATTCCATGCCATAGTCTGTTGTGATTTACTTTGGTGTCTTGTAGCAGCAGATGATTTCTCGGTACAGGAAGTCAGTTATAGAGAGAGTATTGGCTTCTTGTAATGCTCCTGCCTCTATCTATTTGGTAAAGAGGTCTATAATAACTATAATATAGCAGTTTCCTGATAGTGTTACTGGTAGTGGCCCAATGATATCTATTGCAATGTAGTGGAAGGAGATAGGCTCAATTCTTGATGACCCAGGTGCCTGGTCTTGCTGATCTTGTTTTTGTTTTTGGCACTTGTCACACCCTTTGACAAATTGGCACAGATCTTCTTCTATCTTGGGCCACCATATAGTTCTTCTTGCTTTGTTGTATATATTGGTTCCTCCTAGGTGTCCTTGCTCATGTACTTCCTTCATTATTTGATACTTCTTATGTTCAGATATTGTTAGCTTTCCTCCTTTTCTGAGTGTAGTGTTGTCTAGTTCAAACTGTTTCCAAGTCCAGTTGATGATAGTGATTGTCCAGGGTTTGAGGTAGTTGGGTATCTTCCGCTGCCTAAGGTAGTTGATTAATCCATAGTATAGCTCCTTATTCATGTTGAATAGTCTTGATGGGGGTGTTTCAGGGTATCCTTGAGAGTGCATTGGCATTGATATTGGTCTTTCCTGAGTGGTGCTTGACAGTACAGTCATACTCTTGCAGTCTGTAGATCTATCTGGCATATATTCCTTTGGGGTTCAGAGTGTGGAATAGCCAGGCAAGAGCAGAATGATCTGTTTGAATGGTGAAGTATTTCCCAGCTAGGTAGTAGTGGAACTTATCTACTGCCCAAACTACTGCTAAGCATTCAAGCTTGCATGACTCATAGTTCTGTTCTTCTCCACAGGTACCTCAGCTTGCATAGGAGATGACATATTCATATCCATCTTTTTTCTGAGCTAGGACTGCTCCAAGTCCTATAGTACTCACATCTGTCTGCAGGATGAATTCTAGGTTCCAGTCTGGTCTTCTGAGGATAGGTACTTGAGTCAACCTGGTCTTGAGTTCATTGAAGGTTTCTTGGTGCTCCTTGGTCTATTCGAATTTGGTTTCCTTCTTCAGTAGCTCATAGATAGGTGCTACAATGTTGGAATATCCTTTGATGAATCTTCTATAGTAGCTGGCCAGTCCAAGGAAGGTGTGGACTTCTGTGATTGTTCTGGGTCTCAGATAGGCTGCAACAGCCTCAATCTTCATAGGGTCTGTGTGGATTCCAGTCTGGTTGATGAGGTGTCCTAGATAGGCAATTTCTTGAGCTGCAAACTTGTATTTCTTAGGCTTGATATAAAGGTCATGCTCCTTGAGCTTCTTGAGGGCTAGCTGTATATGATTGACATATTTCCATGCAGTATTGCTGAAGATGATCACATCATCAACATAGACAAAGAGACATTTTCCAATCTCATTGCTAAAGACTCTGTTCATCATTCGCTGGAAACTTGCTGGGGCATTGCACATTCCAAATGGCATTTGCAGGTAGATATAGGTGGCATCAGGTATGATGAAGGCTGATTTCTCACTGGCATCTTGAGTGAGACCAATCTGATGGAAGCCTGAGAATAGATCCAAGGTGGTGTAGTATTTGGCTTTGCTTCCAAGGGTGGTAAGGATTTCTTGAATATTTGGCAAGGGCTACCTATTCTTCTTAGTGATGGCATTGAGCTTCCTGTAGTCAATGCAGAGTCTTGGTGCAAACTCTCCAGATTTGCTTCCTTTCTTCGAGGCAAGGACAATGAGTGAGGCCCAGGGGCTGATAGCTTGCTTGATGATTCTAGCTTTTTCCATTTCCTTGAGTTCTGTTCGCAACCACTCTCTGTAGGCAGGTGGTATGGGTCTGGCTTTCTGGTAGATTGGCTTGGTATCACCAGTGTCAACTTTGTAGTAGTACTTGGGTTCTTGATTATGGATATCCCTAAAGTCTGTAGCAAGTACTCCTTCATTCTGGTGCAGGATCTTGAGAAGTTGTTCCTTCAGAAGAAAGTTTTCTCCAATGGTATATGTATGCTTGTTCTGGTCCTTGTCTTTCTTGTACTCAAGTTTGGTAATCTTGGTGGCAGTATAGGCTCCTCTTCTAGTAGATCCAAAGCCTTGTTCTCCTCTCTTGGTCTTGATGAGTTCAATGGCTTCTATGATCTTGGGCTTCTTGACTTTGTGGATCAGCATCTGGCCAATTCTGTCATGCTTCTTGACTTTGAATGGGGTGGTGGGGTTGTGATTTCTGACTATAAGGAAGATCTTGCCAGTGTAATCAGAGTCAATTACTCCTCCTTCAACTGAGATTTCGCTTTTGGCCAGACTACTCCTGGTCTTGATAATTCCAGCATGGTTCTCTGGCAGCTTGACTCCAATTCCAGTACCAAGTAGGGTGGTGGTCTGTGGTTCAAGGGTAGCATCTTGAATGCTGGCAAGATCCATTCCTATGGCTCCTTCAGTCTTGTATTCTGAGATCTTGGCTTCAGAGTAAAACTTTTTGACCTTGAGGGTAATGTCTGATTCTTATTCCTCCTCATTATCACTATCAGCTTGAAGCTCTGGGGGCTAGTCATCTTCTTTGGCTTTTCTTTTTGCTTCGGCAGCTTCTTGCTCATATTTCTGTTGGCAGATTTTCCTGACTTCACTGATACAGGACCAGCAGTCATTCAGGTGTTCAGAGCAGTACATCCTAATACCATGGGGGCATCTTCCTTGAGGGGCATAGCCATTAATGATCTTGTTATACTACTGCTCATCTGTGAGCTTGGGTGTCTTGTTCTTGTTCTTGTTCACTGAGTGTATGAAGACCTCTGTGTCCTCTTCATCTTCTTCCTCTATATCTGATAGAACTCCCTTGTGGACATTGATAGAGACTTATACCTTTCTTCCTCTATAGTTGATCTGCATCTTCTGGACATTGAGGTCAATGATGGCCTTGGCCTTGTGAAGCCATTGGTTGCCAATAAGGATGTCATAGTTGGTGGTGCTTGTAACAATCATATCTACTGGGATAGTAGCTCCTCCTATCTTGATGGGGACTTCTCAGATTTTGTCAAGGGGGGTAGCTCATATACCATCTGCTGTGACATAGACTATCTTGACGGACTCTTCAATGTCCCAACCTAGGCAGTCAATTGCCTTCTTGCTCATAAGGCATCCCCCAGCACCAGTATCAATGATGGCATCAAAGATACAGTCTTTGATCTAGCAGAGGGTATAGGCTGATGTCTTGCACTGGTTTTTAGATTCTTCACCTGAGTTTTCAGATTCTTCCTGTACATTGTGAGCTTCTAAAATCTTGTACTCTTGATTCTTGGCAGTAGTTGCAAGTCCTACTCTCAACTGCTGTCTGAAGGTAGGGACTTCAACTAGCTGTCCAAAGGTAGCATTGACCTTCTATTCCTTGAGGTCCTTGTAGATATCATACTGGTGGATCTTGGTCTTATGTAGCTTCTGTTCCTTCTTGTTTTCACTTTCTCCTGAGACTGGAGTAGTGCCTTCGATAATTTGGCAGATAGCTTCATCTAACTCCATGTCTTGATCAATCTCCTCAGATTGAGTCTTACTTTGAATAGTAACAGCTGGAGTCTTCTTTGGTCTTCCAACTGGCTTGCTGTTGCTCTTCTTGTCATAGAGCTTGGACTGGGTTCTGGTACCTTCAGTAGCAGGGTAGAATTCAAGCTCCTTGTAGTATTCTTCATCATCAGTATCACCAATCTCCTTGATGACTACTGCATTAGTTTGTTCTCTGGTTCTGCTAGCATTGCTTGGTTGGGCTTTGTATCTTGTTTTGGTCATGTAACTCTTTGCATAGTGGCCTTCTTCTCCATATCTGAAGCATGTGATATTGTATTCTTCTGTAGTAGCTGCAAATCTCTGCACTGGTCTCCTGTTAGTGCTTCAGACTTCTCTAACAACATCACCAAGGTGTGCAGTCATCTCAGTGAACTGCTTGATGAGTTCTTCCTCTGAGTCAGCTTTGGCTATCTTGGGGGTAGGTGGGGTTGGTTATCTGTTTACAACTGTGGTAGGTATGATACTAGTTGGCTTTGATGGCTCCATCTTGATGCCAGTTATTTTCTCCATTAAGTGTTCAGCAAGGTGTCTGGTAGTCTAATATCTCTGTGCAAAGACCACTTTCTGATCAAGGGTCAGTATAGCTGGGGTAGACTGGATTGCTAGGGCAATTTCAGGGTAAACTCCTTTGAAGAAGATTGAATCCACTATTTGTTCCTTGAGGTGGTCATCATAGCCAGCCAAGACAATCTGGTGGCAGATTCAGATATAGAATGAGTTGGGATCTTCACTAAGTTTCTGGCAAATAGTATTGAGTTGATCCTTAAGAGCTTACTTGATCTCTTCAGTATAATATGTTGTTCTGAGGAAGGTCTTTATGTTGGTAAGTTTGGCTGCACCAGCATCAGCAATGGTGGCTACATTGAACTTGTCTCTGGCAGGTCCTCTGAAGCTGACTGGTAGAAGGGCCAATTGTGCATCCACACCAAGGGCTTGTACAGTGGCAAATTGTTCAAAGTCTTCAATAAAAGTCAGGATTGACTCTTCAGTAATATATCCATAGAATGTGGGGGGATGTATTTCCATCTTATCTTGAATTCTTGCAGGAGTGACTCTTGTAGTCAGGGTAGTTGTTGTGGAGGTTATTCATTTTTTAGCTTGAAAGTGAGAGATTCATCTTGAATCACCAGCTAATGAGGTACCAAGTTGTCACATAGTGGTCGCTGAGTCTTTCAAATATGCCAAATTCTCTTCAAGGTGTATCTCTTAGACTAACTTAAGTTTGTTATAAGCAAGTTCTTATTGGAGTGCCTTCCCAAGATCTTATAGTCCTCAAACTTCTTATCTTTAACTATCTTATTATCTCTTAGATTGCTTACAAGGAAGTATATATAAGTGAAACCAGAACTGACTTTATTTTAGAGGAAATAAGAGGGGTATTTATACAAAATATAATTCAATAGTTGCTAAGATATAAAGCTAAATATAAACTCCAATAACTAAAATTACTAAGTTCCAGGGTCAGTACTGATAGTTGTATAGGTTCAAGATACTGGTATAATTCAGTGTCACATCAGAATACCAGTGCTGGAATAATTCTGCATCATCTTAGAATACCAGTGCTGGTATTATTCAGTATAACAAAGAACTTAGAGCAGAAAGTTCAGGACCATGGAAGCTTCATCTTTGTCATCAGAGGTCGGAATATCTTCAAAGGAGATGAGGTCTGTGAACGTTTCATCAAGATCATATAGGTTGCATGGAATGATGTCATCACTGATAATGTCATCACATTCAGTGACAGGGAAATCGGGGGCTCTCCAATCTATGAGGTTCTCTTCCACAAAATAAGGAACAAATGTGGAGTCTTGGGGAGGTCTAACCTGGATACTTAGGTCTTGGAATACTGAGATCAATCCTTGCAGAAATTGGTCTGGGTTGTCCTGGAGGATAGAATGCCAGAAGTCTTCTACTTCATCACTATTGAGGGTAATAGTGGACTGAGCTTCTGTAGCCACCCTGGCTTCTAGTGCATTGATACAGTGGGATGACAGATCTCTGAAATCTGAGACTCTAACATACTCTAAGTTGGAGATCGACCATGGTGTATGCCTGAAGATCTGATGGATCTTCTTAGCTGTCCTTGTTTTGCATATATCTATGGGAGTGGCATTTTGTAGCTCTTGAGTGCTGGCCTGTGGAAACTCCCAGCAGAGGAGGTTTTCTATTTCGTACTCCTGCTATATTTAGAGGTATTCAGTAGCAATGGTGATCCTTGTTTCCATTTCATGGTAGTAGAGGATAAAGTAATAAGGGTCTACAGTACTCAGGTTGACACTAGGCGTCCTTCTTGAGTGGGTCCTCATAGCTCTTCTGATGTCTTGGAACATCTTTTCTTCAACTGAGGTGTCTTGGTAGTTTCTTAACCTTGAGGTTTGGTGGGCAGTAGGCATTTCATTTGTAGTAAGTCTTTGAGCTATTTTGGGATTGGTGGGTCTTGTTGTTTACTATACTGTAGTTCCTTCCTTAATCCTTCTTTTATATTCCTCAGGATGCTTGTACTGTGGTCACAATGACTCACAGTTGGTCATCATTGCTCATCTCATATACCATATGATCTTCTTGTGCTCTGATCTGGTGGCTTGCAAGGAAAGACTGTCTCCTATACTGATGTTATCATTCTGAGATCACCGTTACAACATATAGGTCAAACTTTGTCTTTAGAAGAACTTTAGTCAATGAATCTATTATCATATACTCTATTGAAGTATATTTATATAGTACTATTTTCTATATATTCTTATATAAAATTATAATATACTTTATTCTAGAATAATATATAGAGTTTTTTACTATAGTAATCATAGACTAATTGTCTTATTGGAGTAGTATAGAGTATTATTGATCATATCCTAACTCTTTTAGTAATTACCAAAGCTATATATATATATGGCTTCTTTTATTGTTATAGATAACACTTGATACTCCACTTACATAGATGATATTACCACTGAAGATTGCTTATATGTTTGTTATAAAATAACTCTATTTTTACTAATTTTAAAGAGATATTCAGTTGTAGAGTGCTGATTGTCAATATTTTTAGTCCAGTCTGTATTATATATACCAGATAACCTCATAGTACTCCTACTTGATCTATTATCATTACTTAAATGTAGCATATAGTATACTGTACCTTTGATATACCTAAAGATATACTTGATTATCATCTAATATAAATTGTTATAATAGAATAAGTACTATATTACTTTATTGACTATATATAATATATCAGACCTTATTCTGAGCATAAGATAGATAAGAGATCTTACAACTTATTGATAGGGGATGTCATTATCTTTGAGCATAGTGTTGGACTTCTTTAGCCTTATAGATATTTCCATGGATATTCCAATAGGTTTATATTTACTTATACCAAATTATTCAAGTATAGTCTAAATATATATATCTTATAATAGATATATTACACTTGTATCTATTATATATAATTGATATTCCAAGAAGATAAGATATATTACCCATATCTATCATCTTGAATTCCTAGTATAATATTACCTTTATATTATTAATCTCACTTACTATTCTGATCAAAATAATATCATTAATCCAAATTCCTAGATATATCATTTCTGAGAATATATGTTGGGTATATATATATAGATTGATCTCATAATACTTAAATCCATTGCTCATAAGATATTTGTTGATTTTTTAGTTCCACTATCTTACTGCTTGTTTGATGTCATAAAGACCTTTATGTAACTTATATATGAGCTCTTTTGCTCATCATTGTATAGTTTATATTCTTATAGTTAATGGATATATAGTTCTATATCTACATTACTATTCAAGAAGGCTATCTTAATATCTATTTAGTGAATTTTATAGTTATATTTAGCTCTGATTATAAGAAGTATTCTAAGTAAAATAAGTTTAAATACTAGGAAAAAGATCTCATTATAATCTATACTATATTCTTATAAATACTCCTTTACTACAAATCAGATCTTATACTACTCTATATTACTATTACTATTATACTTAATCTTATATATCTATTGGGATTCTATTGCTTATTGATTCACTAGAAGAGAGACTAAATTTCAGATATCATTCTCAATGAGTAAGTCATACTTCTTATCTATAGCCTTTTTTCATTCTTTCTTATTATCTAAATGTATGGCTTCATTATAGTTTACTAGTTCACTAGTTATTACAATGTAAGCATACTTGCAAGTATAGTTTATATAATATTTGTTATTGTGATGAGATTTCTTAAGCTGATTTTAATAACTTCCTAAATCTACTTCTACCTTATTATATAATCTAGATTTGTATTTTTTCTTACCTTTTGAAGAGATATCTTTATTGTTATCCTCATCTATAATTTATATAACTCTTGGCTCTGATAGCCTCATTGATATAGATATAGGTTGCACTGATACTAGTATAGATATTATTCTACTTATCTTTGAAGTTGGTATAGTTGTCACTGACTATACTGTCAGATTGAATGAGATAGAAATTTCCATATAAATTTTCTGCTTAGTTTTCTTAAATTAAATGTCATATTAGATGATGATATAATATTTCTGTGGGTTCTACAATCTATATACCACTCTGTTATTTCTAAGGAATACATTGTGACAAGCAGTAAAACTATACTATTAAAATTATAAATTAGCCATATATCATATCTAGTATACTAAGTAACTAAGACTGCTTTACTATACCAATCTATATAATTAGCCAAAGATATCAGAAACAGTATATTTACCTATACTAAACCAGTATACTATATCAGTCCAGTATACTATACTAAACCAGTATACTGTATCAATCCAGTATACTGTACTGAATCAGTACACTATACCAGTCCAGTATACTGTATTATCTAAGAATACTTACTATAGATAGTTATTTATAATTAATCACATAGCAACCAGATAGTAACTACAACTATTTAAAATACTTCAGAGATAAGAGTAAATAAATCTTAATTCAAAAATCAAAAGCAAAAGCTAATTATCTGGTACACTTAGGAGGAGAAACCTACTAATGAGCTACTGTTAAGAAGTTGTAAGCTATTTTTTACTCCAGTCTACTTTATAATATAAAGAACAAATTTAAGAGTATTTGCTATCAAGAACTTTACTACTATTTGAGTAATCTGTCACTTAAGAAATAAGCTGCAATGTTTTGGTTTACTTACCAGATAGTCTGAAGTCTCTCTTGCTACAAAGTCAGTCTTTTGATACAACTTCACAGTGAACTTATTCATACAAACAAAGTCAGTCTTGATGTAACTTTGTTAAGAGAAGAATCTACTATTTCTAGAGAGCCTATTATAAGAAATCTTACTATAAGTCAGTCTCCTGATATAACTTCACAATAGAGCCAGTCATCAATATAACTCTATATAAATAAAGTCAGTCTTTGATATAACTTGCTAAGAATCTGTCATCTGAGCTACTTAAGTTATCTGAGTTATTAAGTTATTTGATATTTCCAGTAAGCTACTGAAATCACACATCACTCTCAGAACAAATCTAGAAATTATATGCAAGATCATAATGCTGAGTCAAACTGAAGTTATAGAGTATAAAGATAAGTTAACTTGAAGTCATAGAATATAAGAATTATATAAATAGAACCTTATCAATCAAGACCAAATATATATACTGAGTATTCAAATATGTTGAAATAGTAAACTACAATAAACTAAACAAATAATCACAACTCCACAATATATACAAACATAATCACTGAGATCTATAACTATATCTGTACTGACATTTGGAATACTATTGTCAACTAAGCCACACCTCCTCTGCCCCTTATGAATATCTATAGCCTGGCCTCTCTCTACTTTATAGAAGTCTGATAGAATACTCTGAACATACTCAGTGAAGTCTATTAAATCAGACAAATCTCAAGCTACTATCAGATTGACTATCTTCTAGAAGATATAGTCAAACACCACTAATATAGATATTATTCAGATATCTCAATACCAGAAACTCATCACTTACAAATACTAAGAACTCTTTTACAAGTGTAGCACTTTTATTTTCTGCCTCTAAGTTACTACTGCTGAAATGATTACTACCCTGTTCTATGGCCAAATAGATAATATAATATATAAACTCAACCATAAGTATATCAAGTATGTTCAAACTACAGACAGAACCTTCTTATACTCTGATGACTATATTCTGCAAATGCCTCAAGTTGGATATACCATAAAGGATGTCTATAATATAATCTAGTTTGATAATGATGAAGCAGAAGATAACAATCCCTCTGATACTAATATGACCTCTAGCTAAGAATCTCTATCAGCCCTGATCACCCCACTAACCTTACTGATAAACTTACAATAGTTTATAATTACCTATGAGACCTATTGGGATAATGATCACTAGTATGAGTACTAATCTACATTTATGCCTGACTACTTCAACTACAATGAAGAGACCAGAGAACATAACCTGTATCTCTAGAGAACTCTTGAGATTAAACTAACAACTCTACTACCCAAGTATAAGTGATATGAAGTATAGCTGCCAGTCTACTATAATCTAGTAATATATAGTACCATAATCTACAGAAGGTATACAGACAGTAAATCTGATAAAAGTAAAGATGATGCACCTCTCTTTTGCCCACTAACTCTATATCTAGCATATAAGATAGATGATGCTACCCTGTAGGATAATGACATGGTCTTAATATATTATTACCTGAGTGAATAGAGAGAAGTACATAATCTAAGAACTGCTCTTTCTAGATGACTACTTCATCAGAGATAATATCATTAACTCATGTGTAAGTCCTTTACTCACCTTAACTGGGAGAACTAGGTCCTACCCACTGTGATATACTTTGATGAGAATTTTTCTTTGCCTGTCATCCTCCTTGAGGTGGTAGGGGCTATTCTATTTAGCTTGAGCATGGTCTTATACATACATTGGGGTCTCAGGTATGTGCTTTTGGTTGTTGGCATATGGCTGGGTTCTCCCTGGTAGTAGGGAGAATATGGTGTATAGAATGAGGTGTAGGCTAACATAGGCCCTGCTGTATCTGATATAATTGAGCTGCTGAACAATAGCTAGCCTAGATTAATGAGAGAATAGTACTTGATGGGTGGTGGGAGAGAGTTTTGGCCTATATAGTCTAGGTTCCCTTCCAATAAAAATCCACAGACATTGAGTCTATTAAAA
>RBNI01004687.1:0-13614 GCA_003990745.1 Jimgerdemannia flammicorona | reverse complement strand
TTTTATCTACAAACACCATCCTCATCCTCACCTCTCACTAAACTAGGCCCTTGCATCCGCCTCAATCCCGCGACCACCACCCTCTTCCACCGCCTCCACTTCATCTTCTACCGCTCGACCGAGCACACCGAGCGCGCCATGACGACCTCCATCCTCGCCCGCATCTCCCGCCGAAACTTCCCGTCCTACCCCGTCCAAAGGACCGCGGACATGTGGAGGTCCAGGGGGGAGCTGGTTGAATATGAAGAGGCGTTGAGAGTCAGAGCGGAAGTCGAAGCGTTGGTGGAGGGGACTGGGTGGGTGGAGAAGGGGAGAACGGGTGGCAAGGAGAGGGAGCGGGGAAAGGAGAAAGATAAGGAAGAACAGGCAGAGTGTCTCAGGAGGGCGTGGGAGGTTTGTGAAGGAGTTTTAGAACGGTGGCAGACGGTCGTTGAGAGAGAGAGCGCGATGGCGGCGAATCAGGAGGAGGAGAGGCCGTATTACCTGAGGAGATTCGAAGCTGGTAAGTTTCATCTCATCGCACACGTCTCTTAGCTCCACAAACACACAGCATCAATTCACCCAAATATCCACCGCCCACAGGCTGGGTGTACACACAAACCCTCGAGCACGGCGCCCGCGCCCTTGGCCGCCTCCGTCGTCATGCCCGTGAGGCTGACCTCCTTCGCGAGCTCCTTGGTCAACGTGTCTACAGGCTCGGCAAGCGCGGCGCGTGGTACGACCGCCTGGCGCTCGTGCTCGGTGTCCACATCGCGGACCGCGCGGCCAAGAAGGAGGCGCTTGAGGTGTGCGCTAGGGCGTTGGCAGATCGGGAGGTGCATTCGAGTGAGTTAGGGAAACGAATCGAGAGATGTTTGGGTGGGTGGAGGGAATGGGGATTTTAAATGTCCATGTTGCCTTGGATGGTTACTATTTTTGTAACTGAAAATAGTATATATGAGCGCGCTCCAGCGCCGCATCATACGTCTCGAGAATGAACTCGGTATTCCCAAGCGCGAGCAGCACGATTTTTCCTATCTCGTTGGGCTCAAGAAGGCCGAGGCTCGCCATGTATACGGTTCGTATCTCCTCATTTCTTTCATCCCTTCATTTTCCACGCATTATAGCAGATCTAATCCGTCTTCCGCAGGCGAGCGTCTCTCCGACACTGTCACCGGTCAGAAGTCCGTTTGGCGAGACAACGATGGTGCGGAGTGTTCCGTCGAAAGGGTCGCGTTGGGATACTACGAACAGATGGGGTATAGGGGGTACGTACCGGGTAGGGGCGTGGCATGGCGGCGTGGTGGCGGTTGGATGGAGCGTTGGATTGGCTACTGGTGGAATCACCGTTCCGTTGAAGTAATATTTGATGTACAACGAGAATAATCGTACCTCCCCTTCCCCCTTTTATTTTTATTTTGCAGATTCCATTGTGAGAACGGGATTGTCACGACGCTGGTATCTTCATTACAAATGTTGCCTGCAGGATTGCGCTCGTCATGAAAAGCAACATGTTAAATCCACTCATTCCTATATCATGACCAGTTCGGCCTCCTCTTCTGGGATATCCTCTTCCAACCTCACCCGGGCGCCTTCGAGACCGCTTACCAGACTTCTCCTCTCGATCTCACGACCGACGCATTTTACGTCGGTAAGGCTATCCTCGCTTGATGCTGGTTATAAGTTTACTTCATCCTAGGGTCCTTCGTCTCACGACTCGATCCCACAGCGCGATGCTACGAGATCAACCGTCGCCTGCGCGACATTTCGAACGGCGAGTTTGCAGACCTGCTGAGAGTCGCGGACGAGCGCGAAAGGGACAGGAATACATGGTGTATCGGCGTGTCCTGGGAATATGAGCGAGAGGATCTGAAAGAGATAGCTGAGGTAACACTGTTCTCGGGTCGGTTCCAGTCTGAGGAAAGATTTCTGGTATTGATGTGAATGCGTGATATCTTCATGTTCATCTATTGACTTACGCCGACATGTAGTGTATTGGCGGCCCTGCATTATCGCAGATCTGTCGCGCGTTCGCGGAGGAATATGGACATCGGTGTGGCGGGTTGCCAGATCTATGGTATGCACTGAACAGCGCGTTGCCTTCATGAGCAATCCGCGAATTATTTCATTGATGACGTTCGATCTGGCCCTCGAAATATATTCTCCGCCCATGTCAGCTGTTGGGACTTCAAGAACAAGAGGTGTAAGTTTGTCGAAGGTGGGTTATTTGCCATTCTATTTTCGATTTTATCAGAGGTGCATCATCCAACACACCATATGGATGTTTTCGCTCACACCCCGAATCCGTTCCTGTAGTCAAAGGTCCTGGCGACAAGCTCTCAGAGACGCAAAAGGTTAATGCGTGCCTTAGTGTTTTACTGTTTATTTTATTACGAGTTTGTCATTGGTCCCTTTCAGGCATCTACACTATGGACCTACCATTTTTTTTTTTTTTTTTTTAAAAAAAATTGACTTTTTCTTTTCTTTTGTTTTTTTTTTTTTTTTAAAAAAAAGTTGACTTTTCCGTAACCATTGATTCCTTATTCTGTCTAGATCTGGATCGACCTATTGCTCTCCGCGGGCCTGGATGTCGAAGTGTGTCACGTCGAGGTGTGGACTGCGGAAGATACGCTGGCAAAGTGAACGATGCACGGAGTTTCATAATTAATGAGTATATTTTGACGACGCAAAATCCATGTGTTAATAATTCATATCCAAAAGTGTAGGATAGCTCACATTGTTTATTGTGACTTGAATGTGTAATTGGAGGTCTAAAATTTTAGGCTGAATCAAATAGAGATGAAGAGATGACAAAGATGTGATGCGGGCGAAGTTGGCAAAGACGATGAAAAAGTTGCTGTTCTAGCTTTGGTGTAGCTACCAATAGTCGGAAATCACGATGTCAAAGGGATGGGAGTTGGCCTGCGTCAAGCGAATGGAAGATGTTGGGTAGGTGGTGTGACGTAGCTAAATCCAGTGTGGGGCTTGGACGACGAGTTGCGTTTCATTTTCGCGCTTTGTCTTGAAATATACATCAAACATCAATGCTTCAGTACACATGACGAAGGCGAGGGCGAGGGGTAATGAGGAAAGGCGATCCGAACAAACAGGGGTTTCGCGGCGAAAACGTTTTTCCAGCTCGGCAAATCATGTGACTTGATGTTCACGAAAAACCGTCAAACACTCATTAACAGCTCATAACCTTCAATAGCAACATGGTGAAGGCAAAGGGCGGTCGCCTCATGAACCCCGCTGATGCCCATAGGAAGGCACAGCGGAAGAAAGAGATTAAGAAGGTGCGCACACCGATACACCTCTCGCCAACGAGTTAGACACTTGCAGACACTTACATCTGTTGACACTGCTTCATTGTAGAATAAAGTAGAGCGAAAGAAGGTTCGTGAGGTGGCGATGGCCGTCAAGGACACCACAAAGTTGGAGCTAGAGATCGCAAAGTATGAAGAATTGGGCATGTATCCATTCTACAGCCATGCATCCCTCTTTCATGTCACTTGCATAAATTCATCAACAATTCTTTGTTGCACTGGTCCGGCAGTGAAAGAAAAACGGCTCGACAAAAACGGTCACGCCAAGCTGACGCAACTGCAAGAGCAACTGGACAAGATTGTGAAAACCAAGGAGGTAAAGACCATCTGATGTCTGAACGCATAGGATCAACATTGCGCGTTCTCACCAATCTCTTCCGTACGACCAGGCACACAACATCCCGCTGGCCAAGCCGGTGCCGAAGCAGCCGCCCAAGTATGAAAACCCCGACGATCCAAAAAACTCTCCCTATTATCACCCGACCCTCAATCCTTTGGGCCTGGCGCCGTCCCGTGCTCGGCAGGCTGGTTATCGTAAGTGGAATATGTATATTGATCAGAGTTGGCATTGGATTGGTTGCCAAATGTTGCCCACAATTACTTACTATTCGAGACATCTCCGTAGAAATCCCGCACACATTAGGCCAATCTCACAAGGACGAAGCAAGCAACGAGGATTCGGATGAGTCGTTGGGCTCCGACGCCTCAGGGGCGGAGGAAGATGACGACGAACTTCCTGAGTTACCTCCCGGAACGCCGCCTAAACACGAGGAGGCGACCGGCGAGGATGATGATGGCGACGAACTACCAGAGTTGCCGCCCGGGACACCGCCACGGAAGGAGGAAGAGGAGGAGGAGGAGGATATGCCCGAGCTTCCACCGGGACCACCACCATCGAAGCCATTTCAGTATGGTGCTGCACAGTCTGGCCCGTCCACGGTTTACGCGTCTTATCCTGGAGCGCCGCCTCCACCCCCACCGCGGCCGGGGGGGGTCCCGCCGTTTGACATGAGGTCTCATCATATGCCACCAGGTTCGTCATATTTCGCCCTAGTAAGTTGATATATCAAGAGACGTGGATGTCCCGCTCATATCATCGCTACCCTTTTTAGGAGGACCATCCCCATTCGCAAATCGACCTCTGCCACCACCACCACCACCCCGCTCACCGCAACACTATGGTCCTTACCCATCCGGCCCCCGCTACCCTGGCGCCCCCCCGCCTCCCAGACCAGCATTCTCACACTACGGACCCTCGGTCGGACGTCCTCCACGATCGGACTACTACAACCCTGATTTCGGCAGCTTCAGCCCACCACTGCCCGGCCCACCGCCGCCCGGTCCTCCCCCAGGCGTCTACGGCGAGGCCTCGCCTTCACCTGCCTCCGCCGCGACGGTGCCACCAGCGCGCCCACAACTTGCCCTCGCGCCTGTCATTTCCGCCGCCCCGCAGGTTCGCGACCTACGCAAAGAGCTCACGACGCTCGTACCAGCATCTATCCTCCGCAAGAAGGCCGCTGCGGCAAAAGCGGGCGCGCAAGGGGCAGGGAAGGTCGCGAGGCCCAAGATTAACGCGGCGCCGGATCTGGACGAAGGCGTATCAGAGTCGTCGGTGGCGGCGGTAGGACCAGCGTTGCCGACGGGGTTACCTACTACGAAGGCGATCTCTGGTGGGCCTGCGGCGGCGCCTGCGAAGGGAAAGAAGAAGACGACGGATGAGTATGCGAAGTTCATGAGGGAAATGGAGGGGTTGCTGTGAGAGGAAGGTTTTGTATTTGTGGTCGATCGGTGTGGGCATTTCTTCGGCGCGTAGTTTCTCGACTATAAATATAGATCATGGCTCTCATTTTCATTTGGGTTATTAATAATGAAACCCGCTGCTCAAGAGCGTTACAGCAGTATGAAGGTCAAGCGTAATTATTTAGCGAAAATGTTCTCTTTTGGGTTGCATTGCAATCGATATAATAATTAACACATGAAACAGGGAATTAAGCAACGGAACGAAACATACTAAGCGAATCTTTATATAGTCTTTTTTTTTTTTTTTTTTTTTTTGTTTTTTTCCCGAAAGTCTGAAGCGTCCATGTCCTCAGAAATTCGACCTGAACTTCTTGATCTCCACCATAACGGTCTGCACTCCTACGGGCGGCTGCTTCCAACTCGCGATCCCGGCCTCCTGCTTCCTGCTTGAGCCGCCATTGGCCTTGCCGCCACCTTGGAACCGCTGTTCAAGCAGGACACAAAACCGTGTGTAGTAGACAATGAGCTGGCCCAGGACGGCGTGCAGGACCGTGGTGCCATTCTTGAAATTGGAGAAGAGCTGGATGACAGAGGCGTTGATGGAGGTGATGTTCTGGCGCCAGGTCGTGTTGAACTCATACGAGATCTTCTCGAAGCGGTCTGTTTTTATATTATTATTATTTGAGGTGAGGGGGGAGGGGGGAGGGGAGGCGGTAGGGGCGGAAGGAAAAGAGTATTGGTTGAGATAACGCGATGAAGCTTCATTTCATTCTCGTGAGAGCAAACTTTAATATCCTAAAAACCACATACCCGCATCAATCCCCGCAACGTTCTTGACCTGCTCTGCGTGCTTGACAAAATTGACCAGGTTCCCAAAATAAGGTATCAGCTCCTCGTCGACGAAGGCGCCAATTTGCACGCTCAATAGAGCATTTACGTGCTCCAATTCTGCCTCAACAGTCTTGCCAGCCGATTCCTTAGGAACGTTGCGGTAAATGAAATGGCAATCAGCGTCCAACGTTTGGAGAGCTCGCGCGCAGGTCGGATGCACAAAAACACCAGAACCTCACCTTCAAAACCGAAGCAATGAGGTCGTAGTTGTTGATCAAGAATACAATGCGATTCTTGTGCTCCGAGAGCTCGTTCGCCATGCGTGCCAGCAAACCCTCGACCTCGTTCCGAAGGCGTTGCAAACTGGTTGATTTGAACAACGACCGCAATGAGATGGTCATGTATCGATTAACCACTACAGCCATGTCAGCACGGTTAAAGAAACATACCTGTTATTAAGATTAGGATCGCTATACTCTTCATTCAGGGTCAGGATCGAGGCCGCGAACTCGGCGTACCGTCGTGTCACCTATTAGATTACGCATACAATGGGTCAGGTCAACCCCAGGTGAACAATCTACTTGCATGACGACTTATGGGATTCGCTCTAGCCATACACAACTTAATCCAAATCGCCATAATCAAAACGTAAACGTAGGGTTAAGGAGAAAAAGAAGAACCCCTTAAGAAAAAATAAAATAAAAAATAAATAAATTACATAATGCGGATGTACGTCTCTCACGCTCGCCAGCACCTGCTTGTTGGCTGCCATCTTCTTTACGGATTGGAAGTGCAGATCCATGATGTGCTGGAACCGGGGCCAGAGTAGCATGTTGGTGGCGTTGGTGTAGGCCTCGAGCGCCGGGACACGGCGGCGCTGCAGCTCCATCGTGAGCTGGGTGTTGATGCGGATGCAGAGAAGAATGCCAACGGCATCGTACGAGTTATCGACGTATTGCTTGGTCGTCATCTGTGCGGGGGCAGTGAGCGCGATGGGTAGGAGAAGGGTTTGAGAGTTGATATGACGGAATCAAATCCCATACGATTGCGATACCGAAGTGACAAGGGTTTACCAGTCACCGGCAAGGGGAAACTACTCTTCATCATTTAACACAACAACGCCACAACTCACCAGCCCCATCTTTTCCGTCGGCTCGAAAATGTCATGGAAGACGCTTTTAGCTAGATCCGCCGCCATTTTCTCGTTGTCGGTCGCAAAGAATTCCACGATGAACAGGTACTCAGAGCTAGCGTTGTCGATCATGGTCAGGTTGAATGAGCGGAAAAGGGCTTCGTAAGGGTATTTCTGAGCGAGATATGTAAAAAAAAAAAAAAAAAAAAAAAAAAAAAAAAAAAAAAAGAGGGGGGGGGGTGAGTAGATTTGCGTGAATAAGGTTGTTTCATTCCGCTAATATATCCTTTGATGAGCATTTTAAACACAATGAACCTCGGGGGTTTGGATTCTGTACTGCATCGATGGCATCTACACCACCTTCTGTCAATCACACCATTATCGACTATCCGCGAACCCACCTGGCTCTTATCCTCAGCGACATGCACCAAAATGACCCCCGCATCCTGCTGTCTCAGTGTCTCGATACGATCTCCGAGGGCAAACACATTGGTCTTATCCTTTAACGCCACCTTTCCCGTTCCAAAGAGGCCTACGAGAATGTAGACAAGATATAATATAAGGCTGAAAAGCATTAGAGCCGAATAAAGTGGTCGGAGGCCAATAGATCACAAACCGTGGCCGCATGTAATGCAAATGTAAAGAATATCGATGTTTATATGAGATCAAAAGGGCAACGAACGTACCTTTTTTTGCTGACTCTTCCACGCCGATCAGGTCGGTTTTGTCCGCTATTACCGCCTGCGTATAAGTGGACAAGAGAAGTGATATCATTGCAATCGACGTTAAACGAGAAGCGCATAGTAATTATGATATCCGCGCCGGTTAGCATATTAGAATACCTTTATACTTCCCAATTTGGTGTAAATACAGATCTTCCTAATTGGCTTTCATTCCAACCAGAGAAAAACGAACAAGAAAGACTCACCTGCAACTTCCCCAACCCCTTTGAATACCTTTCGAAATGGTTATAAAAGTACCACCGCATCGTATTCACATAGGTTTGCCTGACCTCCGCCGCACCGTCGCCGTGCCTTTCCATCAAAAACCTGTGTAGCTCTTTGTATTTTAGCAGGACGCTCTGCTGGAGGATTTGGATATTGGTGTTTGGGATGCGCAGCGAGCGGATCTTGTTGAGAAAAAAATCGCGAATGATGCCCGAGGCGCGTATGCGGAGCCGCTCGAGCTCGGGTCCCACGTCCTTGAGGGCGCGGATGGGCGGTGGGCCAGCCTTACCCGCCTTGCCAGCCTTACCGCCTGAGGAGCCTGCCTTGCTGGCCGAGACATTGGCTTTGACGTACGTCATCTTCTTGTTGAGCTCGAGAAGGTAGTTGAGCCAGGCTTCGTCTACGTCGCTCTCGGTGATTTTTCTGAGCGGAGTGAGTGAACACGAGGAAATGAGTGGTGTGTGTGATGCATACATATTCATTAATGGGGTTTGCGAAGCGAATATGTAAGAAATGTTGGAAAAGGTTGGCGGTCGTATGCCATAATACAGATATATATACCGGATCATGTACGGTGGTATCACCACTCCCTCCAGAACGGTACTTAGCTGCGCCTCGATGGCCTATCAGTTCAAGACACCACATTTCGTCGTTGAATTGTTAAATATCTTTGTGTCAGCCTCTATAGTCTCGCCATTTTTCACATAGATATCACGCAATTAAAAATGGTACACGCGTCCACCCTTCCGGATTTGCTTTTGCTCATTAATCCACTCTCCACTTTCCCAAACCTTACTTTCCGATTCCTTAGCTTGATGTTCATCTCCGATGACCGCTCCTGCAAACTCTGAATCTCACCGCTGATGTTGCCAAGGTCGCTTTGGAAAACGCTCAACAGTTCCTCCATCGTTCCGAGTATCTGATCACATGACTGGTAGAATAAGGTTGGTTATTGGAGGACGGTGAAGATGCAGTATACAGAAAGCTGGGGCCCTTGGAACGCACCTGGATCTGCCCGTGGAGATCGATGAACGAGCGTATTTGTTTCGTGTCTAGTAAAGGTAGGCCAGGTTAGATTCGCATCGTGGTCAGCAAGACAGCCAAATAAAGCAGCGCAAAATTGTACTCGCTATGATTAACGGCTCGGGATCCACCTTTCCGAAAACCCATTCTCTGGGCCCTTCACAGATCTCGCATCAAAACACTCACAATCTAGCTCGTGCGCCTCCTCGATTTCACCCAGCTCTGACTCGATTTGTCGCGCGTACTCGCGCAGGTCCATTCCTTTGGCGAAGGCCTCCTGTACGAACTCGTCCTCCTGGAAGGCCGATATCCGGTCTTGCTGCGACCGAAGCGTCCAGGGTCATGAAGATATTAGTAAGGTATGGACGAGAAGGAGTATGGTCGAGGTGCGGAAGGATTTTAGGGCCACGCGTACCGTCTACTTCATCGAAGGATATGTCGTAGAAGTCGAGACCGTCGTCGAAGCGGCTCTCTTGATTCTCTCGGTCTTTCTAGAACGAGTAGGGTGGAAGGTTGGGCAGCCGAACGGGTGGGATTAGGACAAGTTTGTAAGTCGGCCTAATACCCGAGAAACATAAGCGCGTAGTCGGGTTTGAAATGATCTGTTTCCTAATCCCTGTGAGCGTCCTTTCAACTTTGACTGCTCACCTCCTCTTCATCGACGCCCAGTAGCTTATCCAGCAGCCTCACAGCGTTGAGTGCCGACGCTCCCGGGAACTTTTCCGAGGGCGTAGGTGGCTCCGACTGCAGTTGTAAGGTCGGCTCAGCATTCTGAGTATGGATGTTTGGCGCGGGTTCGGAGTTTGCGGGTGGTTGGGCTGGCAGCGTTGAGGATGTCGGAGTGATCTGCTGGGGAGCGTGTGCGTTAGACTTCCTCCTGGACGTGAGGGATATGGAGAGTTTTGGGAGTGCGACGGACATTGGGGCCAAGAATGCGGAGGGAGAGGGACTGGAAGGTGTCGTTGAAATCGTAGAGGCTTATTCCTGCAAGGAAGCGTGACGTCACCGAGCCTTATAAACCAAGCCACAGATTACAGTCCGAAATGCCATGGCTGAGTTCGACGAAGAGGACTACATGTCCGAAAAGTTCTTGAAGGCCGCCGCAGAAACCTCTTCCTCCTCCACCAAATCCTATGCCGAGCGACGGAAACAACAACTCCGCGACCAGCAGCAGCGTGCTTACATCAAGCCACGCACTGTACTGGAGAAGGAGGCGAGGGAACGTGGCCTAGAAAAAGAGATAGGAGAGGAAAACAAGGGCATGAAGATGTTGATGAAGATGGGGTTCAGGTATGACTTTTAATTGCTTGCTCATCTCTGTTGCAGAGAAGAAACCACCTTATTATAGAATCTGATCCACTCTCTAGTAAGGGCATGACCCTCGGTCAGACCAGCAAAGAACAGGGTCTGAAGGCACCAATAACGGTCGAATTGAAATCCGGTAATTATAACCTTTCGTTCTGATCTGTTTAACATTCCTTTCTCGTGCCAGAATCCCACAATTAAAAACCGATCGAACCCTCACAGGACGCAAAGGCATCGGCCTCGAGACTGTCGAGAAGCGCAAGGCGGAAGAGGAGCTCGAGGCCGCAATGGCGAAGCGGCACGAGGCGAATCAGGACTTTCGGGACACCATGATTAGCCGCTTTAACGAGGGGAGGATTAAAAGACGAATCAAAGCGGCGGCAAAGATGTGCCAAACCCTGGACGAGAAGGAGGTAGGACTGTTTACAGCATTTGGTGGCAGTTATGGGGCGCGTAGCTGGATTGAGAAGGACAACTGGTGCTATAACTCTTCCGCGTTTCTCGCTTATGTCTTTGCGAGGTTAACCACATGTACTATGGCCGTATCACAATCTCCACAGGGGATACAGGTACAGTCTCGTTGGTCATTTCGTTCTTTTGTTTAATTGCCTTTCTCACTGAGCACTGCTCGTCTCTGTAAATTTCTAACATTCCCTCGCTATCGTTTTCAACCTGTATATCACCAGTCGAATGTACTGTGGATCCTTGCGACAGACGAAGACGACGAAGAAGAAAACCCCATCGAAGATACACCAGAGGAATCCGGACCGCTGCCGGCCCTCGACCCCGGCTTGTCATCGGTGGTGGTAGATGTCAAGGAAGATAAGGATGAAAAAGTGGTGTCGCCGTCCGTATCGAGCTCAAGCGATTTCGGCGGGCGCAAAGGAACCATGGCCGAACGGAAGGAACTCGGTTTGATGAAGGTTTGTTCAATTTCAGGCATTGGTCATCGGCTCCTCTCCTGTCACTGTTTTCTTCGGCTTACGCGCGTACCTTTGCGATAAATGCTGGTACCTCTTTCCCGTGTTGACACAGCTCGAGGACAAGCTCGACCGCCTAGTCGCATACCTGCGTGCCAAGCACTTCTACTGCTTCTGGTGCGGGGCGCAGTACACGGACGAAGAGGATCTCGGCGGCGCGTGCCCAGGGCTGATGGAGGAGGATCACGATTGATGCGGCGACGTGGTGGGTGAGGTGAGGAATTCGAGCAGAGAGGGGTGCACTTGTGGCAGCCACGGATGTGTAGTTTGCGCGTTATAACGATAGTGAATTATTGCTAACGTTGTTGAGAATCATATCAGGCTCATTTTCTATTGGTACATTCATTCGGTAAAGTTCATGCATAAGACGGGCACCCCTAGATCTTTGAATAATCTTTTTAGCTCGGTGTTGATGGATGCCCTAGATATGTTTTATCTTGTACATTTTATACAGCTCTGCAAGTGCAGCCTCACGGACACGCTCCATAAGATCGCTACGCAGTTTGTGTTGTATTTTTAATGCCGCCATCGCTGTTTGAAGAGGAAGCTCGGTCACACCTTTCTTTTACACAAGTTGAGATATCTATTGATGTTTTGGCAGTTAACCAAAAGTCCCATATCTTGCAGGATTCAACTTTTGCTGCCATGCCGAAGTCGTATACTAAGATGCGAACAGTCCTATCAACATTATATTTGTAAAGAACATTGCCAAATTTCAAATCACGTGGGCAATCTTGTTTACATACAGCCTCGAAGAGCTGGTCAAAGCTGTCGATAATTATGGGTGTGCGGATAGCAGGAATGATAGTCTCCTCGACCTCGCTAAGTTCCATTTTAATATAGACAAACTTCATGGTTTCCGTTACTCGATCTCCGTTACTTGATAAACGCCTATGATATACATCTCTGATCGCATCATGCTGATGATGACAGACGAAACACCATTCTTATTATCTTGTGAAAAACTACGCCAAAACGTCCAATCTGTTGGATCAGAGTGCTCCGATCTCTAATACGGAACTGGTCTTGGATGATCGTTTCTGTTATCACGGAGGTTTGATTATCAGTAGGCTAGTTTAACAGATGGACGCCGCGTGTGAAGGGAAAATGCGTGCGGAGGAAAAGAGCTGGTCACAAATGCATTACTTGTAATTTGTAGAGCAATAAAGTATTCAAATTTTTGTAATCTTTTCATTTTATCTATTGGATATAGCTCTCATTTTGTTTTAATTATAAATATTTTAATCTCTTATTTTATTTAATTATAATATATTAATCATATTAGTTCAGTTTAGAATAGTATATATTTTAGATTATTTATATTTAAATTTGCATGTTGTGATAATAATCTATAATTTATATATTAAATAAAATAACAGTTGAAGTAGATGTAGGATTTAAAGTCTATTGGAAATACAGTTTTTCGTGACGTCACCAGCGTTTGTGGCACAGGGCGCGACGGTTTTGTTATGATCACGGGTCTCACACTGACGTCAATTTCACGTCAGCGAGTCTTTCAGGTGGCCAATTTAGGCCCAGAAAGCCGTCCCGTCACGCGTGGTTCGTCCGTTTCCCTTTGTCCTGTTGCCCAAGCCACAGAAACGACATCATTTTTACTACTGTGCCTGGAAAATACCCCCCCCTTATTGTCCCTTGTCTCCTATCACAAGACCTCAACCTACCTGCTTTTACACAACAATCTGCCCGATTCGCAACTTCAAAACTGAGGCTCGTTCCTGGTTGCTTCTTGACTTTCCCCACTCTCAATCCGTTTTCTTTCTGAGGCGACGACAAACGGACCCACAACGAAGCATACTTATCCCCTTGGAAACAGTGATATTTGACAGCCATATACCACATACAGATATACCAATACCTTTGCATTAGTACCGACGCGCTCGGGAAATATTAGAATCAGCATGGCTGCCAATGGTGTCAACAACGCGGTCGCACAGGTCGCCTTCAGTGAGAAGAAGTGGGTATGGGTGGAAGATAAGGAAGAAGGCTATATCGCAGGATATATCACAAGCGAAGACAAAGATTCAGACATTGTTGAGGTGCATTTGAACAATAATCAGGTACGTGTCAATCGGGTGGCGGGTCGGAGAGAACGGTGTGTAGTTAAATCGGCTAACAGACGGGAGATAGATCAATGGGGTTGTGTAGCGGTATCAGACAATTTAGTTTGTAGGTTGATTTTGAGCTGTGCCGCTGTGCCCTAGCTTACATCACACGTAAAGGCCTGGTGTTCTGATAATTGTTAATTCAACATATCGACTCGGCTAACGCTGCATAAATTGACACATATATATATATTTCACGTATCCAACTTTTTTTTTTTTTTTTTTTTT
>RBNI01004686.1:0-13615 GCA_003990745.1 Jimgerdemannia flammicorona | reverse complement strand
TTTATAGTCACTTGGACTCCATTCTTTATTAGTACCAGTCTATGAATAAGTATACATCATCACCACTCACTACTCAATCTCCATAGGGGGGCCTCTCTCTACCTCCTCATAAATAAAAATCACCCTTCCACCCACTACTCCAACTCTCTCTCCACTCTGCCCACAAATTTTCTCCACTAAGCAGTACCTCTGACCACCCTGCAGCCCCCAACCAAGCCACCAGCCTGTTAAGGTGTCTTCCATAAGCCTATGCCATCGCTTGTCATCTTGCTTTATACTGCTCCTATCATTCTGATTGGGTGTCTGCTGTTTGGGTTCTTGGTAACTTTGTGGTCCATCGTTATGCCTACCCAATTTCTATCATTTGTGATCTTCTTACTTCGGTTGAATGGTCTATTGTTCACTCTTTCCTCCTCTCTCCCTCTTATTCCCCCTCCCTTCCCTCTCTCCCCTCTTATCTACTCCATACCCCCTCTTCCTTCCCACCCCCGATTCTTGTTATACCATTTGATCATACTCGATGGATTGCTCAATGTCCTGACACTGTCCTGCACTCTTCTCTTTCCTGCCATGGACTTTCGTCTCTTTCTCGACGTCCTCTGATTGCCCATTTGCGTCTTCCTTCTGTTTCTTCTTTAATCTATCGCTCTTGTTTTGCATTTTTGACACCTTCTGGTGCCTCTGACTCTGTTAGAGAGGATTAAAAAACATCCTTGCCCCCTCCGGGGTCTCACACTTGCTCCAGGGTCTCGGCCTTACTCCACTCCCCTCTACTGCCTTCAGTCTCTTGCTTTGCTCAGGCTCGCTGTGGCTTGCTCTGTTTCAGCCTCACCCCTCACTCACGCTCACCCCTCTGGGGTCTGCAGATGTTTTTTAATCTTGATTTGGATTTGTTTTGTTTGTGTTTGTTTGTGATTTTTATTCTGTAACTGGGATTGGCTCCCTCTTTATCTCTACTTATCTCCGGCAGTCATGTGGTTCCTAATTCGGTTCACCCCAAGTTATAGCGCATCCTCCCTTTTGGGACATCATATTTTGTATATAAGGACTATGCTTTTGCATGGCAATAAATGGCTGATGCAATTTCAGTTATGTTCTTTGTTCATCCCCCTTATACATGCTCTTCCACATGTCTTCTATTCGATTTGACACTGGCTCTGGGTTTACTCTCTTGGCTTCTGCTGGGCCTTCTTCCTCCTCAACTCTCCCCCCCCATATCCTTATGCTTGAAAACCACTCTGCTATCCACTACTCTAACTTTTTCCTCACTCTGCCTATAGATTTTCTCTACCAAATAGTACTGCTGACCCCCCTGTAGACTCCATTCCAACCACTAGCCCATCAAGACATCCTCCATCAACTCTTCCTATCTCACCAACTGCTCTCCCAAACTCAAACACTTTCCTTTCTCAAATACAAATAGCTAGTGATCTACTAGTCCTATCTATACTACTAATATCTAATCCAAAGTCAGCCACTCTCTCCCTACCCCCCCACTAATCTATCTTTTAGGTCCTCCCATCAATCCTGCTCTCCATTCTCTCTGTGTACAATACCCAATCTATTTCCAACTACTAACCAAAAGTCTCTAAGTACTTTGTACTCTTCTAGCTAATATATTAGTATCTGTATAAACCCCCCTTTCTATCCTAAATTATAGTATTCCTCATAAATAAAGTTCTCTCCCTCTATAAGGTGGCCTGAGCAAAAGTTGGATATAATATTCCTCTATAGCATATACCACCAAATTACTTAATACTTAGATGACAACTATTGTCTAATCACTGTACTCTAGACTCAGACTCTATTCTAGTCCCACTTCTCTCTAATTCCTACCATATGCCAGCTGCTAGACCATACATCCTATCCCATCCCCCTCTAGTACTATATCCCATCACTAATATCAAAGTCTATGAGGAGGACATCCTCTAGTAATACTCAATCTCATCTTCATATCACTGGGCCCCAAGATATCTCTCCTTTATCTCTCTGTTAGCGAATTTCAATATAGTGAGCCCTATTTACTACTCTCTACCAAAAGCTCTTATATCTCATTTATCTCTTATTAGAGAGCCTAACTAAGGACAGTAAATCTCCAGTTACTCCTCTTAGTGAGTATCACATCTCTTAGACCTTTTTCATTAGAGAAACCCAGCTATCACTCCTCAGTTCCACTGCTCTCTTCAACCACTATGCTTATAGATAATATAGCCTCTTTGGGAAATTAACCAGCTAAGGCCCCCTCTAGCCACTGGTAATGACAGGATTTCCTAGCTAATCTAACTTCTCTGCCTAGCTCAGATTTAATCTTTTGCCAGCTTCAATAGTCTCTTCATTACTCAGATCAGAAAGTCCAGATGATATGCCAAATACTATAGCTTTGGTAGCTAGTAAACATTCAAAATTGTAATGTGCCCTATCAGAGACAGGTGACAGCCTCTCCAACCTCTCAGAACTTCCTCCCAGATGGTCACTCATTGCTCCCAACAAGTATGTATCAGGATAGATCCATATATAGAGAGATAAATATCTAAGTATCTCATGGCCTCCCCAGCAGGAACAATTTTTCAATAATATCCCCTTCTACTAGACCATTGTCTAACACTATTATTTTATACTTATACTAGTTAAGTTTAGTCCCAGAGTATGCCTCATACCACTCTACTGTATTCTGGAGTTCTATGATATCAGTAATCAACCCCAGACCAACTACTATATTATCTGCAAAGGCTCCAACCTTCTAAATAATGCCAAATATAGAGAGCCCTACTATCTTCTACTAAATCCTATCTATCAATAGCTCTAAGGACAGAGTATATATAATTAGAGACAGGGGGTCTCTCTGAGATATGCTCCTCTTCAAGAAGAATGCCACCCCTTTATGTTTATTGCATATGAGTGCCACTCTACTCCTTTTTAGTAGACTGATCATTGCTATTTGAAACTGCTGAGAGATACTAATTCTGTCCAGAACCTTTGCCAGCCAGACTTACCATATATAGTCATAAGCTTTCTCCTGATCCAAAAAGACCAGCCTCCCATCCAGTCTATAGGTTTGAGTCTCTTCAATAACACCATACACCCAGGCCATGCTATCCCTAATAAGTCAGTCCCCTACAAACTCTCACTGCTCCTTCCTCAAAACTTGCTGGGTAGCCTCACCACTACTATCTTAGTGACCAACTTTCTGTTTATATCTAGAAGCATAATAGGCTGCTAATTCTTTCAGTCCTCCCTTCTACCTTTGTCCTTATAAAGCAGTGCCACCAGTCCTAGATCTTACTCTCCTACTCACCTCTCTGACTGTAGTACTAAATCACATATTACTATCATCTCTTCCAGCACCCCAGGTACTCCCAGCATCCTCTTCCAAAATTCCCAGGGCAGCTCATCCTCACCAGGTACTATGTCCAGCATAGTCATGGTAAGAACTTGGCAAATCTCCTTCTCCCAAACTAGCATCATCAAACCATCCAGCCCATCTACTTGTGGTGGATACTAATCCTCCAAAGTATGTATAATAGTAGCAGTCATTGCCCCACCCTCCTCCTCACTCCACAAACTACTTCACCTCTTCTTGAGCAAGTCCAGAATGTCCTGTAAACTATATACTAGTAGTCTATCTGAATTCAGTACCTCCTTCCACCTCTACCTCACTCTCCTTGTCTGCAGGATCCTTGAAAGGTATTTAGATGACCTCTTTCCCTCCTCAAGTCTCTACCATTATAATTGAGCAGCCAAACTCTGTACTTATATCTCCTCTTTTTCTCTCAATACCTATTATAGCTTATTGATCTCTATCTTAGTCTGGCTTAACCTCCAGTCCTCTACCTCCTCCAGGGCCAAAAGATTAGCCCAATTTTCCAAAAGTTAAGTCAGTCTAGCAGAAGCCCAGTTTACTCTCCTTCTTCTCTATCAGTCTACTATCTCTCTTATCTTCCTCCAATAAATCCTAGTAGCTACCTTTAATCTTGTCTACCAAATATCAATTATAATATCCTCTTATACCCAACTCTCTACTCTCTGCTGAATGTCCTCTACCAACTTATCCTACAATGCCTTCTCAGCTAACAAAGAGGAATTTGGGCATCAATATCCAGGCTCATCTCCACTTTCCCCAAAATATCTCTGTCCTAACAGCCCTCAATGATCAGACTATAGACACCACTCAGTCTCTAGTGACTTCCAAACATCCACTCCCTAACAATCTACCATTAGCACCCAGTTAATTCTTGTCTTTAGGTCATTCACTCAGTATGTATATACTTATCTATCTCTCCAGAATCCCCTTCTAGTATCTATCAGAGAGCTCAGCCTTTCCATATCCTCTTATACCACCAGGCCCCTACTCTTACCTATAGTACCCCTCCCTTCATTAGTCTTATATACCAGTATATTCTGGACTATGTTAAAGTCCTCTCTAAGAATATCCACTCTGGTCTCCATAAGGACTCCACTTTCTCTAAAATCCTCTACCCATTCCACCTGCTTGCTCTGTATAGTAGGGCAGTAGTATGAACCTATGGTAACTGACTCCCAATCAGGTCAGCACCACTCTCCCCATACCAGCCAGTCTCCCCAGCTCTCTATAACCTATATCTCTCCTTTACCTCTCCAGACCAAGATCTCAATCTTATCCTTCTAAGCCACCATACCTCCCCATTCTTTCATCCACTCTAATCTTTCTAAGCTATCCTCATATCTAATATTCTGTCTTTGCACTGATCCCTGCAGTCTATTCATGTTCATAGAGAAAATATTTATTATACTATTCATAAGTAATAATATTAAGTATCATGCTCCTTTTTTATAAATCTACATTCATCTCCTCTTGTACTAAGTCTAAGTTATATTCTGTAGCCAATTTCTCCTTTTTAGCTATCTTAGTCTCCAATTCAACCAGAAGTTTAACTATCTTACCATTCTCCTTTTTCTTAAAGTCCTTACAATACTTTAGACAAGAGCTCTATAATGCTCTGCCCAACAGAAAGCAGTCCTCTTATCTGCCACAACTACTAACTTAGCCTCTCTCTCCTTATCAACCTCATATCTTTCCTTCTTCAGATAAATTGCAAGTATCTCTATCTTTAGTACCTCTACTACTCTATCACTATGTAGAATCTGTATCCAATGTTTATTACTTATCACTCTTAGGTCTACTTCTCCCAATTCTTCAGCTGCAAAGTTATTCATCATCCAATATATTTATAGTAGGTTTCCCACTTTCTTCCTCTCTGGAGTCACTGGCCTTCCTGTACCCAGCATCAAGAGATCTACCTCTATACTCACTATCTTATCTCACCTCTTCTCTGAGATATCTACCAGTTCATCCTTACCAACTACCACCACCTATCTCTCATTTACTACCTCAGAAACTCTAAAGTATACTCACTGGATACCACATATTGATATATCCTCCACTATCTGGTCCCTCACAGCTAGACCCCATCTAATAAGTGAGGGAGTATCCTCCCAGACTTTGAATATACTATCAGTATATAGATTATTGCTCAGCATCTTCTTGGCCTCATTAAGACCCTTCTTTACATATCCTCTCCTTTCTTATTAACCCAGATACTTGCTTTTGCACCCCCAGACTTCTCAATGCTACTAGTATCCTTCTTCACCCTTTTTTCCAGACTTGCTAACAACTCTCTCTATCTCTTACACTCTTGAGACCTCTCCTATAGTCTCTTATCAATATGGACCCATTTCCTATCTATGATCTCCAAATATATTGACTTCACATATATATATCTTCTAAGCCTTTGTTCTCTACTCTACTGCTTCACTCATCTCCTCCAATACCTCCAATAAATCCTTCTCTTCCTTCTCATTCTTCTTTATCCTTATTACCTTATATATAAAGACCCCCTACAATATTACCAATAGTCAATTACAAGTCTTTCTAGTAGCCTTCCTCTCTGTCAGCTAAAGCTAAACATCAATATTCTCTATTCTGAATGAGGTCTTTTCTCAGACTTGAAAGCTAACATTAATCACCTCTCTATACTCAGTCATAATCTCCTTTACTCTTCTCTTTGTCTCCATAATAGTTATTATGGATACTCCTTTTACTAGAAATTGCACCACCCTGGGGTCCTACCTTAAGCATCATACTATCAGAACACACATCTCCCCAATAGTCAACCCCACTTTCAGTGCAGCTTCCAATAACTTAGTCTTCTCAAAGCCCACCTTCATCTCTTCTAAACTCCTCAGAAACTTCACTGATGCCACTCCATTCATTTGCTTTGCAATCAGCCCTAGGACTATTTTCACTATCACTACTAAGCCCCAGAAGTACAGAGTAATTGCAAACTCTGAGATTGACTTCTTGAGTAATAGTACCACTGCTAGTCAGTATCTTTCACCAGTACCATTTGGGTGACACAAGACTCAGACAATACTTTCGACAATGTTTTTAAGTATTGGTGCTATCAATATGGTGAGCAACATACATTCTGATGAGTGTACTAGGCAGGAGGGCCCCAGTGCCTTTGACTGGCAATATGTGGGGGGGGTCAAGGTGCTGGTATTAGCATGCTGAGTGCTTCAATGAGGGGGCACAGGGCTGGGAGTGGTGGCAGAGGAGGTGCAAGGCCACAGGGGGGAGGGAGGATGATCTTCGCGGATAAGTCAGGATGAGAAAGCAGGCGATGGGGCTAGATGGCTGGCTGGAGCTGGGGAAGGTATCTGCTACCATGAGTGGCAAGGAGGCCTCTCCACTGGGGGGTCAGCATAGTGGGGCTGGAGGTGTGGTGGCTGAGGTGGTGACTGCTGATGATGGTGTGATGGGCAATCTGGAAAAAAATCCAGATGTGATGGCTGATGGGGGACCTGGACAGGGGAGCAGTGCAAGACCTGGGGACCTGGCTGATGGTGTGATAGGCCTCATGGCAGCCCTATTACTCAAAAAATCTAGATTGGAATTCGCTATCACACTGTGCTTCCATGGCTTGGCAGTGATAGTGAAGATGGTGCTGAGGCTGCTGGCTAGTAAGGTGAAAGGTGCAGCCTCGGTTAAGTTCTTGAAGAAGTTGGAGGCAGTCGAGGTGGGGTTTGAAGAGGAGGGTTTGTTACTGGAGGTAGTGGAGAAAGGTGTGGTGGTTGGAGAGATTTCGGTGCCAATGGCAAGATGTATATATTGAGATCCCCGAGTGGTTCATCTAGTGATTGCGGATATGCCGACAGTAAAGAAGGAGGAGGTGAGGAAGCTGGTCACGGATGTGGTGAAGGAGTACAGTAAGGTGGTCAACATTGGGTTCAGGGTATGGGAGGGGACTGAGCTCAGGACAGGAGATGTGGACATCCAGTTGAGGCTGTTTGGGATAGAGAATACTGGGAAGGCTAGGGATTGGCCAGTGGCACTGAAGTGGGGCCCAGTGGAGTGTAAGGTTTCGAGGGTGAAGGGGTCAGAGGAGGATGAGAAGGACCTGCTGGAGGTGCTTGAGGACCTGGCAGGGGTGGTGGAGAAGAGGCAAAGAGCTTGGAGGGCTTATGAGGCTAGGATGGTAGTGGAGATGATCGAGGGCAGGAAGGTGTGAATAGACAAGGTGCTCTGGGAGAAGGCGAAAGAGAGACAGCTGCAGAAGGATTTGCTGGCCAGTTTGGATAGAGGTCAAAAGGCAGGGGCTATGGAGGAGGGTGCTGGAGCAAGTGCTAGCATCTGGGCAGAGACTGGGCAGCAAGGGGGGAAGATGAAGGAGAGTGGGGGACAGGGGCCAGAGGAGGTGGTAGTGGACACAGCAATGGCGAATGATAATCAGATCCAGTATAGTGTTCCTGAGGTGAGAGAGGGGGAGTTAGAGGATGTGTCAGAGGATGGTTGAGATGAGTTTGTGCGAACTGAGGAGAGGAAGGAGAGAGAGGAAGATATGGTGCAGGCAGTGGAGGTAGTTGGGGAGGAGAAGTGACTGTTGAGGGCACTGCAAAATATGGCAGCTGAGGAACTAGGAGAGATCGATTTTCAGGTGATCAGTGAGGAATTCTGGGGACAAGTGCTGCGAGGGGAGGAGGTTGTGAGGAAGTTGAGAGATGAGATGATGGCAGCCCTTCTGGAGGTGGAGGAGTATGAGGTCACTGAGGCAAGAGAGGCAACACTCTTGGGTATTGCTAATGAAAGGATAGCTTATCTGTGGGGGCCACAGAAGGGATTGGAAAAGTGGCAGATGGTATGCGAGGAGCACTGGGCATCAATAGAGATAGTGGATAGTGAGGACTGTGCAGAATTGTTGGTAGCTCTGGACAAACAGCAAAATGTGGAAGATGAGATTATGGTGGAACGGAACCTGGATCTGGCTGGAGAGGAAGTGAGCATGGAATTGTAGATGTGGAGATATTAACACTCTCAAATAATGAGTCCAAGTGACTATAAAAAAAAAAAAAAAAAAAAAAACACACTCTCAAATAATTTGCTATGAATAGTACAACCAACATTTTTTCTTTGAACATCAATGGGCTTAGGGGGACTGGGAGGCAATGTATGATTTTTGGATAGCTGAAGAAACTGGAGGTGGATCTCTTCTTACTTCAAGATGTACAGTGTGAGGGGGAGGAAGATGGTCTGGAATGGACAAGAGAGTGGGGTAGAGTAGCGGTTTGGCAGGGTAAAGTGGGAATTCTGGTTAGGAAGGGGAAAGGGGACATTGCGGACACTGGACATTGGGGGAGTAGATTAGTGTGGGGGACGTGGCAGAGGCCTGGATGGAACTCAATTGTGGTGAGATCTTATTATTACCCAGCTGAGAGGGGGACTCAAGTGGATTGGATTGGAGATCTACGGGATTCTGGATTCCTGGCTGAGGCTGGGGCGGACTGTCTGGGGGGTGATTTTAATATGGTACAGGAGAGTAGGCTGGACCGAACTGATGGAGGACGGGGTATGGCAGGAAGGAGTGGGGGATTGGAGGACTGGGAAGAGGTAGAGAGACTCAGCTCACTGGTGGATATCATGAGACTTCAGGATGGGGATTGATGTCTATATACTCACTGGGTAGGAGGACTTGGTACTAGGATTGATTGGATTCTGACTGCTGAGTATTGGGGTAATACAGTTTGGGAGATAATGGAGGTCGAGTGGTGCTCTTGGTCAGATCACTAGGGTATTCAGAGAGGCGAGAGGTTTGGAGGGAGCAGAGAGGGGCCAGGACATTGATGCCTGAACTCTTCACTGCTGGATGAGATGGATCTGTAGAATACGTGGGTGGTAGAGGTACGGTCCAAGGTTAATAATTGGAGGAGAGCTGGGATGAGGATTGGAGATAGGTGGCGTAGACTGAAATCCAAAGCTCAGAGATACTGGGGGGAAGTGGAGAAGGAGCGAGGTGCTTGGAGGAGACAAGTCTGATGGGCATCTAGGAGACTAGAGAGACTACTTCTGAATTGGGCTGGGCTACTGGAGGAGGAGGAGGTATTGGACTGGAAGGCTAAGCAGGCTAAGCTGGAAGTGGTAGAGCTGCAGGATTTGTTGAGGAAGGAGGAAGTGGTGCAGACTCAGGCTATGGTGGCAAGACTATGGTGACAGGGATTAGAAGAAGAGGAAAGGCCCATAAGGTTTTTGTCCCATCTCCTTCATGCTAGAGGAGCAAGACACTAGTGGGAAGAAGTCCTCAACAATGAGAGAGAGATGGTATTAGGTGTGCAGGGGATCCTTGGCCAGCTGAGCACCCACTGGAGTAATCTCTGGAGTGAAGAGGAGGGAGGGGAGGTGGCGCAGGACATTGAGCGGCATCTGGAAGAGTGGCATCCGAATCCTGCAGTGGGGTTGGGAGATCTTGGCCAACCAGTTTTGGGAGAGGAGATCCTTCGAGTTCTAGCATCAACAACTCTGGGAATGGCGCCTGGGGAGGATGGTTTGCCTTGAGACTTTTGGAAACATATGGCATCTGTAGAGGAGGTTCTGGAGGAGATGTCACTGATGTGTGATGAGATCATCAGTACTGGGAGTAGATTGGAGGGCAGCAGTTAGGGCTGGTGTCCCTGCTGTACAAGGACAAAGGATATAAGGAGGACTGGAAGAACTGGAGGCCAATTATGCTGCTGAATATGGACCACAAGCTGGTCACCAAAATCCTAGTGGCAAGGCTACAGGGTGTGGCCCAACAGGTGCTAGAGAAGGAGCAGTGAGGCTTTGTGGGGGGCCGACTGATTTGGGATGGTACAGCATAAATTCATGGTATCATTGAAGGTGCTAGGGCTGCAGGGGTGGATGGCCACTTAGTCTTCCTGGACCAGGAGAAGGCCTATGATAGGGTCCAGAGAGTATGGTTGGAGAAGGTACTGGAGCACATTGGGGTACCAGTGGGCATGTGTCAGTCACTTATTGGATTACTGGAAGGAAGTAGGGCTGCGATCCTGGTGAATGGACACAGGGGGGCCTCTTTCCTCTTGGGGAGAGGGGTGCCTCAGGGGGATCCACTGTTACCTATCCTTTATGCCTTTGCCCTGGAGCCGTTGTTGGATCAGATCCGGTGCAGAGTTACATAGTAGACTGAATATCTTGGGCATCAATTGAAAGGTGGGGGCCTTTGCAGATGATATGGTGGTTGGGTTGGGCTCAGTGGCAGATGTAACTATACTCAAGGAGACAGTTGAGTGGTATGAGAGGTGCTCTGGGGCGAAACTCAACTGGCACAAGTGTGAGACAATGGTCCTTGGGGAGGGGGTCATAGATGGGGACATCATTGGAACAATTGTCCCAGCTGGAGGAGTGGTATGGTACTTGGGTATCTATTTCTCAGTGTATGGCTCTTTACTTCCCAAGGAGTGGTGGGAGCACAAGCTGGTAGAATGGGGGAAAGTACTGATGAGTTGGGGTGGTAGATAGGTGTCGCTGGCAGGAAGGGTAACTGTTCTAAATATGTATTAGATGCTGAAGCTTTGGTATCTGGGCTACCATTTGGACTTCTCTAAGTGGGTGGTTAAAAAGCTTCTCAAGATGGCCCACTCTTGGCTCTGGGCTGGATGCTGGAGTCAGATTGGTTGGGAAGTTCTAGCATTTCTGATGGATCGTAGAGGACTTGGCCTGGTGGACTTTTCCAAGAGGCTACTCTGCTTGAGAGTATGGTGGATGAAGAGGGCCAGTGAGTTGAGAGGAGGAGAATGGGTGCCCCTTATGTAGCATTTGTGGGGGGTGAGGGTGTCGCCACAGGGTGGCTCAGGTGATTTGCTGTCCTTAGTGGCCTTGAATGGTAGCCAGAGGATGAGATATAAAGGATTCTGGTGGAGAGTGGTAGATGGGGCCCATCACATTGAGATCTGTTAGCAAGATACTGAAGGGGATGAGGACTGGGGTCTAGAGATATGGAGGTGGAACAGGCTCTTGTTGGGAGGGAATCTGGTCAAGGACTTCTGCTTAGAGGAGGGCATGGAGTGCCTTAGGGGTCTGGGGCAGGACCTTTGGCCAGAGGCCTGGCAAAGGGCTGGGATCGGGGAGAGGTGGGACTGGGCAGGCATCTGGTCATGGATCAAGGTTGTGTTGAGGTGGCTCCCACCAAAACTCTGGATAGTATAGTGGAGGCTGTTGCATTGAAATATGATGCTAAACTTTTGGGCAGGCCATCTGGTGGCCAGCAGGGTCTTTGATTGTAAGGAGTATTATGATGTAGGGCAGGAGGGAGGGGTAGTGCAGACTCCTGAACATTGGCTAGGGGAGTGTGAGAGTATGGAGAATTTTTGGAAGGTAGTTGGGGAGAGGTTAGGAGTATCAGTGCCTGACCCTGAGGTGGGTGGGTGGTGGGCGGCACTGCAGTCAAGGCTGGTGGGGGGGGTGGGGAATGAGTGGCTGATGGTTGGTTGGGCCATCGCAATATGGATGGAGCTCACCAAATACTGGCGGAGTATCTTTAAGGAGGGCCCCCAGCAGCCAGTAAGACTGAGGATAGTGAGGTGGGAGAAGCTGATGCTTGAGCTCTTCAAGATATAGTGGATTAGTTGGGGTACCAAGGAGGGGAGATATAAGGGACTAGTAAGGAGGATTGTAGAGAAGAGTAGTGGTAGAGTTATGGTGAAGGTGAATGGGAAGGAATGGAGTCCGAGTGACTATAAAAAAAAAAAAAAAAAAAAAAAAAAAAAAAAAAAAAAAAAAGTACCACTGCTAGTCTTATTATACCATCAGTCAGATCACTAGACCTCATGTCTTTCCCATAGTCTAGTCTACCATCAGCAGTCTCATCTAGATTTTTTTCCTGATTGTCTATTATGCTCCCATCAGCCATCACCCCCTCAGCTACTATATCACTAGCCCTACTACTCTAGTCTTTTAGAGAGACTCTCTCTTGAGACTACTGTTCTACAGTCTTTGCCATCTTCTTGTCCCTCCTCAGCCAACTCTTTAGTCCAGCTCTCTGCTGACTCTCTTTCACCTTATCTACAAAGCTTGCCCTCTCTGTCTCCTGCCCTCCAGCACTGCTTCCTCTTCTATTATATTCTCCTACCAATAGGTCTCTTATGCTTTTCCTCAAGCTGGGGCCCCTCCCTACATACTGCTAGTTGAATGCACCAGAGCCACCTTGCCCAGTATGTACCTTGGAATACTCATTGGTCACCATGATACTAGTATATTTTCTCCAAAAACTATATTGTAAGTATTGCCAGAAGATTGTATAATCTGAATGTTACTAAAGAAAGATATATTTCATACTATACATCACAGTAGACTGAAAATATGACAGATTTCTCAAGTTTTGCTATTTTTTTTTTTTTTTTAATAAATTCAAGTCCCATAGATTTTTATTGGAAGAGAACTTACACTGTATAGGCCAAAACTCTCCCCCACTCCCACCCTAAGCACTATACCCCGGAGAACATGATAAAAGTAAGGATCCATCCCTCTCTATGAATTGCCTCAGGGAGAAAAAGTCCCATCAAGAAACCTCTCATCGGGACGTGGTTGACGATTGTGGTTCAGAGTGGTTATGTGGCGGACGTGAGATGGACGGAAAGTAGTTGGGAGAGGGAACGGGATGGACGCCCAATGTGTTGAAATAAACATGTGACGTTTATGGTGGAATGATAACGTGACTAAACTAGAACGCAACTCCAAATTGCTCGTCTATCTCTGTTTCGCGCAGATAGGTTAAAAGTGTATTGATGATTATATTTACAACGTTGTGTCGGTAGAGTAAGCAAGAAGTATGGATATATTTGGACAGTATTATCCCCAACATCATCGCTGCTTAGTCGAAAGCAGGCTCATGCAGGCACTGAGATACTGACCCATTCACTTCGCTTGTGAGCATCACGCACCTGACCAGTACTGCTAACTGGACTCTCGCCTCATCGCCGGGTATCATTTCAACCGCGACCGCGCCCCGACATATTCCGTAAGTTTTTCTTTGATTTGGATGCGCACGAAGAGTAGTAGGCGGCTCTAAAGGACAGAAAAAAAGAACCCTATAGTGTATTAGCTTTTTTATAACACAATATTTACTGCCTTTCTTTCTGTCAACATTTCTAATACTTCAATGCTGTGCACATTCGTCTCATTTTCGCAACCTTTAGTACTTGCTGTCGAATGGGTTCGTTGGTCTCAATTTGCCGAGGATGGCACACCGTGGTCGCTCTGGGTAAGTTGATAATCGAATATTATATTTATTTAGCGAAAGATTCAAAA